>BMAO01027043.1:0-70395 GCA_019973975.1 Trichonephila clavata
CCATTAAGGTACTCGACTGGTTGTGACAACTTATTTTTAAAAAAGATGGAGAGGTGGAGATTTTTTGTTATTTTTAGATTTGTTTAGTTCATTTTAAGAAAAATATGCTAAAATTAAGAGAAAAAGAAATTATTATGACTAAAATGGGAAAAAATGGGTAAAAATTGACAAAAAATAACAAACGCGGTCTATTCTGTACCAAACGTTTATGAACAGATTTTTAATTGTGATGTGTTGTAATTTTGATGTGTATAAAGTTGAGAATACAGTGTATTCCTAGACGCTCCCTCTTCCCTCTCGTTTACCTTGCAGTTTTCTTTTTGATGGGTAAGATTTATAAAATAAACAGATATTAATTTACAAAAAAAGTGAATAATTACTATTTTTAATAAATATGTAGTGTTCAAGAATTTTAAATTTGTTTTATGTAGTTCCTAAAGTATATTAAAAGATTAATATTTATTTAATTAAATTTCCACATAACGAAATTTTTGGGAGGATTTAGTGACTTCATTAAATAGAGAACCGACTGCATATATAAATAAAAGAAAAATGACGCATTCACTCGCACATCAGACTTGAAAATTAGCAAGCATGTTTTTTTTTTTGTTGTGTAGAAATTTGTAAAGAACGGGTTTGCAGAAATTGACGCTTAAGGAGATTAAAACGGCGTTATAGATAAAATTTTCAGTTTGTGTACTATTTGATTTACAGATTCAGATTTTGCACGCAATTTGTTTTATTGCGTAGATATCTGCAAAAAAAAGGGTTTTATGGAAATCTATTGCTCGGTTATCAGTTTAGGAATTTCAAGTCTCATTGTTTTTTAAATCAAGAGGTAAGAACTAAATGAATGTGCTTTCAATTCAGACGAAATCTTAATGCTAGAAAGATATCTTAAACTCAAAAAAAAAAGTTTATACCTATATAATCTTATGCAGAGGGTAGTTAGCGTTCAGTAATTCATATAACTAAAGGAACTATGTGGTACATCAAATACCTGAAAAATAACAGACGGCATATTAATTTATTATTTGTATCTTAAGGTATCCCACTGGTTGCGAACACTTTTTTTTAAAAAAAAGGAGATATGGGGATTTCTTTGTTATTTTTAGATTTTTTTAGTAAATTTTAAGAAATATGTGCTAAAATTTAAAAAAAAGAAAAAGAAATTATTTTTAAAATGGAAAAAATAGGTAAATATTGACAATAAATAGCACAAACGCGGCCCCTTCTGTACCAAAGGTTTTTGAACTAATTTTCAATTTTTTAATTCTAATGTGTCGCCATGTTATTCATTTTTGAAGTGACCTTCAGGATAAGAGAGATTTTAATTTTTGCAAAAACTACAGTGCTTTATCTTTGTTATTACATGAAATTGCTTTTAAAAAAAAGTGGTTATGTTCACATAAGGGACTATAAATTTTGTAATTAAACAGTGATTGATAAATCTGAAGGTTAAAACAGTTCTACTATTATACAGAACATACACAAAAATTTTCAGTTAATTATTTTCAAAACCTTTTTGTAACAATCTCTGACCCAGTTTGAGTATTTTCAAAAATCCACATTTCGAGTAAAACTCTTTTTAAAGTTTGACACCTTGCTTAATGTAATGGCATTTGCTTTTACTAAAACACTTATAGATTTTGTTGTAGTGAACGGAAAATAATAATTTTGGTATTTTTATAAAACTAATAAGATGGTCTATAAAAAAAATCATAAAAATATTTGTCAATTTTTGGCAAAATTCACAATTTTAGGGTAGTCGGATACCTTAAGACTAGAAGTATGAAAATAGTTATTCATATCATAAAACTCCTTATATAACTCTGAAGCAATTCAAAAGTTTGATTGGTTAGAATTATTGATCTTTTAAAAACGTTTATAATATAGAGAACAAAAAAGACAAAATAAGAAAATGAAAACCGGAAATCAATTTTTAATCTTTTCCCGTAAATATACATTCACAGAAAAAAAAAAGATTTTCAAAGATAAAGAAATTTTTATTTATCACTGTTATGAAGGATATCAAATAAGTTTCAAATATAAATGAATAATTTGAAGTTCTTCTTGATCAGGGGCTTAATTTTAAGAAATAAAATTATTATTCTTGTATAAATTAGAAATTCTATAAATAAAGTGTCCTATATTTGTACAGTTCTGGCTAATGTTTTTATTATCAAACTAAAGTATATAAGCTGCTCAAAATTAATTTAGAGGAAACAATTTGAAAAAATACTCTTCTACCTACTTTGCTACAAATGCACTTTTTCAAATGTGTGACTCAAGTAATTATCCATTTGAAGTAGCAAACAATCGAATATACTTAAAGTTGATTTGAAATGTAGGTATAATTTTTTAAAGGATAACTTTTAAATATTACATAATAGGGAAAAATATCTGAAATATAAAGCTACCTAATTCACATTTGAATAAATATTTATAAATGCATTTCATGCTTTTCAAAACTATAAAAGCAACTGCAATTTTCTAAAACACATTAGAGAAAATATATTGTATTCTAGGAAACCATTTCTACAATTGGAACTAAATAATTCAAAATTCACTAAGTGTGTATTGAAAGCTTCTTTACAAAATACATAAATAATGACTGTTAAAATAATGATTTTCCGAAGTATCTTCCATTTGGTAATTCTTTCGAAGGTGGTGAAAGGGAAAGTAATGTTCCACAATTTTCATGTCATTGTTTACCTTTAAGTTTGTTTTGTTTTGATCTTTGGAAAGAGAGCAATTTCGGAAATCCAGTACGAGTCTCGAAATCTCTCAGCTTGTTTTATCGTTTTTCGCTTTATTAATTATCTTAAACATTTTCAATTTTCATTAGATATACATGATTTTAGAATAGTTCAGCTTATTCTAACGTTATTACTAAATCGTTCAATATATATCATAAATGTATAACAAATGTTAGCCTCCTTATTATAAATGATTGTGATTAATTATTTATAATTAACTAATATGCAAAATACAGATATTTTTATTTTGTTTCACAATCAAATTATATTGAAAATGTTTCCTGGAATTTCAGACATTTCATACCATTGCTGTGGTCTCCCTTACTTCCTGTTAGGGAATTAATGACTTCCCAAACTGCTACGTAATTTGGTGTGTGCGCGCGAGCGGGAAAGTACCCCAAACAGAACAAATCTGACGATTGAGTTGGAGGGCAAGTCAATATTTTACCTCCCTTTGTCCAGCTAACAATAAAGTGAGTGGTGCAGTCCCTAAACCAATCTACGGCTTGAAAATCCTCCGCACGAGGGGTGGCAAGGACCAATGGCTGAATAGTAATCAAGGCTACGTCCAAGCAGAAATTATTCTGCACCACGTTTCTCTTTTGAAGATGGAACCTATTTTACCTTTACAGGAAACAAGGAAACCAAAGCACTCTAAGAGACTCCCAGACTTTCTCTCAGTCTGGTTTCCAAACTGTCTTGCATGCTCAGACACCTGCATTGATCTCTCAAGGTTCCAGATAACGAACATTAGAACGCGTCATTTCCAGTCTTCACATCAGTAATCCTTAACATATTCTCACCACTTTCAATTTTAAAATGTGGATGGTTTGCAATAATAGCATGTGTAAACTTTTAGAATTATTTAAACCATATAAATTAAAACGAATGACTATTGAAAAATTGTACAATGTAGCATTTGGGAAGAAACATTAACAACATTAAAATTAAAAGTTACCAAAATTCTTAGTTATAACAGTTAGAAAAGTAATACGTGTTAACTGCATGTACATAACCTACATAGTGCAATTACTATCTGTTAAGAGTGCCATATAACTCTCAAATTAATTTTTGAGCCATCTATATGACTGTATAGTAATAATGTGAAAAAAAAACTATTGTAACTAAATGGAATAATTGAAGGGAAATAGATGAAAAATATAATAAACTTAATGGTTCTATTTTTATAAATATATTTGAATGCAAAACTATTTGGATATTCACATTTCAATCAGTATCTATAAAATTTGTTGAAATCATAATATTTTCCGTTTTATCTAAAACTAAAGCATTATTCCTTTGCACATAATTAATGACTAACTTTCGAAAAATGGAAATATGTAAATGGATAGTAAAGTAAAGCTTTACTAGCTATCTCTGTTTTTGAAAGGTTCTACTGTACATTTGTATTTTATTTAGTGTCAAGATTCTTATAACAATTGTTGTAATAAAAAATATTACCACACGTGGTTATTTATTTAATACTTTCACTACTTTTTGAAAGCTTTTACTTTACACTTGTATGTATGTATACATATGGATTTTCTTATATTTTCTTCAAACACAAACGTAAAGTGAGAAGTATCGAATCATTTTCCATATAGTAGGCAACAGAAATAAAAATAAAATGAAAAGTAATACTTATTTAATATTCAACAACAGATATACCAGCTTATGTACTTAAATCACAAACGACACTGAGCCCTTTTAGTTACACCCTTTTACGTAAAACAGTTCCACTCTGTTTACTATTTCACACAAATTACACTTTTCAAACAACGGCAGGAACCATATTTAACGATGGAAAAAATAAATTCATCAACCTGGCTGACATGTACATAGCTGTTATTTGAGAACACTTAGCTCATGTTTGCATGTCAAACACGTTTCAAAGCTAAAATTTCTTCCGAGTTGCAAGTTATAACAGTGCAAGAGGGAAGATTAAAAAAATGTTTAAGTATCTCTGGGCGTTTAGACGGAACAAGTAATCGATCACACTTTTGAAGCCCTGTAATTATTGACAAGAAAATTGTATCGCTTTTTGAACACTTAAGAACTATCTTCTAAAAAACATATTTAGAGTATGTAAGTTTTTTTGGGTGCTATAGCTTATAAGTAATAAATTCGTTTAAAAAATTATTTTTTATCTCTTGGTTCTTTTATTATATGTATAAGTATATATATGTGTGTGTTATATTAATTAAGACCTAAAAAGTACGGTGAAAAAACGGAAAACAAAACGCTTATAAGTTAGAAGAGCTATTAATGAAAACATTTTTAATTTGAAGACAGATGTTTTACATAGTATTTTTCTTAAACGACATGTTAACGTAGATTGCAATTGTGTGCTTCTATAATATATTTTTCCTTGATAATAAATAATTCAATTGATTTCTTTAAAAAATTGCATTTAACATGAAGTTAGAGTTTTTCTCACGAACCCCCCCCCCTAAAATAAACATTTTTTAAAAATGTTATCCAACCTTTATTTATGTACCTCAATTTCTCAAAAAATGCAATTTGAGCTACTTAATTTGAATTGTTTTATTTATATTATATTCTACTTTATATTATATATAGCACACACACACATGTGTCGTTTAATATTTTTAATTTATACGCATGAAAATGATTTTACATATTAATTATTCAGCGTAAATATTTTGCATTGTTTTGAACGCAAAAAAGCAAAAGAAGCTGAAAATCAAAATGTGATTTATTGGGAATTAATTATAATCATCTTCCTGTGATTTTTTTACATTTATTTTCAGCTTGAAAAAAAAAATAATTTAAAATATTTATGAAGAAAGTTACTTTAGGTTTCTAAATAAGACATACTTGAGAAAAAAATGTTTACTCCGTTTCTGGAGTTGTGGTATTGGCAAAGTATGAGTAGGTCTAATATATTAGTTATAATAAAACTACGAAATAAATTTAAAATATCAATACTAAATGATATATTAGTTTTAAGTTTAATGAAAGTACTCACTGGGAAACGAAAATTTAAGGTGAAAATGGTATTACTTTGAAAATCCTTATTTGGTAGATAAAGCAAAATACCTTACATGATTCAATTAAAAAAAATTAAAAACGTTATTGATGTATTAGAAATTACTTGTATTCATGAACTTTTTAGCAAACAAATAGCCTAAATTTTATGATTAATAAATAATTAAAATTATCTTCTTAAGAATGATAAACAAGCCTTCTAATTGAAAATAAATTTTATGCGTAAAAAATATTTATAATAAAGTATTTTAAGTAAATATTTATTTAATTTTTCACTGAGAGAGAGAGGAACCTCCTAATAATTTGCATATTGAAGTAGATTGAGTAAATCAATTAACATAGATTTGCAAAGAAATACAAACCAACAATTAAAATAAATAATGTCCGGCTACTCGACAACTTTTTAAAGTTTTTGGTAGAGATAACTCGTTTACACCAGAAAGTTTTAAGAGTAGCGATTCCTTACATAAATCAAGTTTCTTTGCCAAACCACTAAATCAAATAAATAATTTTAAGCACTCGCGATCTTTGTCCGTAAATACAAAACAAGTTTCGTTCATTTGTGAAGATCCACTATTCATTTTCGTACACATCCAAAATTCAGGGGAAAATGTTTCAGAAATGTACAGTTTCGCAAAGTAGCACAATTAAAAATACTTAAGCGCTTCCCATGTTGTTTCCAAATGTTACTCAATATATTGATATCCACGCTATCCGGTAGGATGACTCATCATTAATTGAATAAATTTTTTGTTAAGGGCTCGCTAGCGAGAGACAGCAATAAAATCGCAACTCCTCTTTTTACATTGGTTGCAGGTGGAAATAACTTTATACAAGGTGGGACACAAAACACGAGACTAAGTGTGCAGCTTGAAAGAAGAGTGAAGTTGGCAACAGCTGTTTTGGTGACGTCATCCCACACACCTCTATCAATGAGACCAGTTTAGCCAAAATCGATCACGCCCATTGGGAGTACTGCGTCAGTGAGTGATTACGTGCAACTGCATTCTGCTGGAAAAATACCGAATTAACATCAAGTTTCTTGTGAAACTTAAAAAATCAGCCATAGAAACATTTCAAATATTAACCGAGGCTTAGAGAGGTGGATATTTGTCTCCTGCACATATGTTTGAATGTTATAAGTGGTATTAAGGGTAAAGGGTCAGTGTGGAAAATGATGAACGTCCTGGTCGCCCAAGGTACGTGATTACAAACCAAAACATTTCCAAAATTCGTGATATGAGTGGATTCCTACTCGCATCAGCGGTCAAGAGTGTTAGTCAACATAACTACATTGAAGTACTAAACAGACTTCGTGAAAAAATTAGGAAAAAATAGGCCAAAGATGGAGGAGTGATGGATGACTGTGGCACCAAGACAATGCTCCCGCTTACACGGCCCTATCTTTCTAGCAGTTTCTGACCAGCAAAAACATTACTCGTACGACTTTTTTTTATTTCGTTCAACTAAATCTTGCAGAAAGGGAATTTTTTTTCCACCTCGGTTGAAGAGGTTCCGACAAAAACGGGGAATCACCTGAAGAGCCTTCCAAAGCCTCGTTCCAGAACTGCTACCAACAATGACAGCACCGAATGCAGAAGGGTGTCAATGTAGAAGGGAACTAATTTGAAGGTGATACTCTCACAGAGAACTGATTCTGTAAGTAAAAGGATTATTGGACTGGTTTCGGGTTTCTTTGTGTGTGTTACACCTCGTGTTCATAAACACTGCGTTTTTTAAATTTTATTTACGCCAGGGGTGGGTAAACTTTCGAGGTAGAAGAGCCAAGCAGGAAGTAAAAAAATAATTAAGGCATCAAATTGCCGTTTTCGGTCGCAATAAAGCCTGTCATGCTGCAATTAATATTTTTTATTGCTATTTAACACGGGAGAAGTCGCGCGCGCGCTCACTGGATACTAAAGTTAGTGGTCACGAGGGAGGACCCAATCACCCCAATCCTTTTCTTTTTATAATTATTTTTATTGTGCAGGATGAAAACCAAAATGCAGTGAATAATTTAAGTTAGATTAAGCGGTATACTAACCTGCTTTAATGGACTTTTCAATTGCTCTTTGATAATTTAAGAAAAAATCCAATCAAGCTGAACTAAAATATTTAAAACGTGTGTCTGTAATAAATGGCACAAATCACAGACATTTTACGCTAACGTTACACGAATGGTATTTGCAAGCAGAACTGTTATTTTGTTCAAGTTTTTGTAGTTTTACTATTAGATGATCAACAAATAGCTTTTGACAGGCACTGCGTGTCTTTTTTGAAGTAGTTGCTTAGATAGCATTTGCAAAATCTTCCTCTAAACGTTCCATGTTCAAAATTTTCAAAACCTTTCGGCGTTTCATGTTCATCGCTTTTCTCAAACTTTCTTCCACTTTCATGATTATTATTCATTATTTCATCCGGTTCTTACCTTACTTGATCAGTTTCTTTCCGAAGTTTCAATTTCATCCAACAAAGATCGCAGTGTGCTCCATTTTGTTTGTGTGTTTCTGTTAATTTACACTTGTAAATAATAAGGATCGTACAGCACTGCAATCATTCACAAGGAAAATTTAGCCTTTTTATGGAAAATATTTTGGAACAAATGTAGTCTCTCGGAAAAATCAGTCATCCCAAGTACCTTAAGGTTATAAGAAGCGATTGCCACTCCCAAAAAGAGGGAGATATGTGAAAAAAATCTTTTAGTTCTCATGATGGCTATCATATTGAAGGATACTGACAAGGCCATTGGTGACAAACAAATAGCTTTCCAAAAATTAAAGATTTCGCGATCCTGGGGTCACCCAGTTAAAGGTTAAGAAAAGTTTTACATAAATCAACTTTTTACATTCTTTCAAAATCTAAGAACTATCAAATCTATTTTTATTTCTGAAGCTTAGTGCAAGACAAGCAATTGTAAAGTATAATATTGAAGATTAAAGCAAGCTTTATGAAAAACATTTTATACACATCATACATTAAGTGCTTTATTCTGATATTTCATGTAAACACGGATGATTAATAGACATTTTTGCATAAATATATTATATAAGCACTATTTTTGTTAATCTCTAAGAATGCTATTAATATGGAATGCATTTTTGGTCAATTTTCTTGGGGGATCAAGTGTATATCTTGTGCATTCATGAGTGTTTCTGAACTCATGTATGCAAATGAATAAACGTTTCTGAAGATCTCTTCGAGGAGTGTCTCCCATAGCAAAATTTATATCAATAAACTAGCTTTCATGGCCCGGCGTTACACGGGCTTATACCGAGGGTATAACTTAATCCCCATGTTAATTTCCTCCTTTTATTCTAACGCCAACACTTTTGTGGGGTTTCACGCGTACGATGTGAATGCATGTCCCGTGAGTGCGTGTCATGGCTTTGTTGCTTAACATTTTCCCTTCTCTTCGCAAATTCTCGATCCTAGTACCACTGAAGACCCGCCGTGTAGGGGGGATGCACGTAAAATAAATCAAAAGCTCAAACGTCCTCCCGTTGGTGTGGTGTAGTAGTTATGAGAGGGGGTGCCAGCTCAGGTGTCGTCCGCGTCATTTGACCATGGTTCAAAATTACGCGGACCGTCCCTAAAAGGCCTCGTGTTGCTGAACAGTGGGACGTTAATATTCACTCAACTTCACAAATTCAGCACTTCCAATATTATTTTCCGAAATTACTTTGATTTCTTTGTTTCTTTCCTCTCCGCTTAGCCCTGCGTTGCACGGGCTTTTACCGACTGAATAACTTCACCCTCATGGAAATTTCGTGTTTCCCTCAGGCCGATAGCACTTGTGTGTGTGTGTATGCGCGCGATGTCAGTGATTTCTCTAACTATGTCATAAAAAATCCCTTTTTCGAAATTTGTTCTTGCGTTGGTGTGGTGTGGTAATTATTAAAGATAGGTGAAAGCTCATGTGTCGTCCTCGACACTTGAGCATGGTCGAAAATTTCGAGGTCCGTCACCAAAAAACCTCAAATAGGCAAACAGTGCGAATTTAAAAATCACCCACTCACTTTCCAATTCTTTCGTTTTACCGAGTGAATAACTTCATCCCCATGGAAATTTCGTGTTTCCCTCAGGCCGATAGCACTTGTGTGTGTGTGTGTATGTGCGCGATGTGAGTGATTTCTTTAACTATGTCATAAAAACTCCCTTTTTCGAAATTTGTTCTTGCGTTGGTGTGATGTGGTAATTCTAAAAGATGGGTTAATGCTCAGGTGTCGTCCTCGTCACTTGAGCATGGTTGAAAATTTCGAGGTCCGTCACCAAAAATTTTCGAATAGGCAAACAGGGTGAATTTTAAAATCACCCACTCGCTTTGCAATTCTTTCGTTGCAGTTTTTTATTTCCCGGAAACGAAAATGTAGTTTTTTTAAAAATAGTTGTATGCTGAAAACAAGACAGAAAGTATAAATTTTTCAAATTACAAAATTTCACTACTATTTTAATTCATGGAGTAAAATTGTGAGGATTTTTTGAAATATTCGACTCGGGGGAAAAAAGTTTCATGCAATTACCTTTATAAAAGAAGAAATTATTAAATGATTGATTTAAGTATTTTGAGTGTTTTATTAAAATTTGTTCAAAAAAGTTTTTGGCTTTTTTTTAAAATCACTGATTCTAAAAGTTTTAAATTGAAAATTTCCAAGTCCGTCGCCAAAAAACTCTGGAGTAGGTGAACAGTGCGACTTTTTAAAAATCCCTAACTCACATTTCAATAACGGAAAAAATATTGCAACAGCAAGTTTGACCTTGGCCGCTGAGCGTTAAACAGAGGGGGGGGGGAATAATAATGATTCTCGCGCATGCGCAAAGCCTTTAGAATGTCTAAAGTTTTCATTATTTTTGAGGGCTCAATTTTTAATTGAAAATTCCAAGTTTTCACATATTGATTGGAAACAACAATAATTTTTGAAGAAAAAAGGTTACAAAAATAATGCTTATATTATTTCTCGCAAAAACTTTATTTTACGAAAATCACAAAAAAAATCTTTAAAATTCGTAATTTTTAAGCGAAATCGACACACGGGAAAAAATTTAATGCAATTTTTTTTTTCAATGAAGAAATTATTAAATGATTGATTTAAGTATTTTGAGTGTTTTATTACAATTCGTTCAAAAAAGTTTTCGGCTTTTTATTTTTTAAATCACTGATTCTGAAAGTTTTAAAAATCATTTTTATATAAACGCAACGATACTGATTCATATGAGAAAAAATCATAAAATATGCAAAACAGCATTGTTTTGTAAAAAAAAAAGTTGTTTTTTTTCTATAAAATTCTTTAAAGAAAGATAGTTTTTTCCCGGAAATGAAACTGCAGCATTTTTAAAAATAGTTGTATGCTGAAAAAAGAACAGAAAGTATAAATTTTTCAAATTACAAAATTTCACTACTAATTTAATTCTTGAAGTAAAATTGTGAGAATTTTTTGAAATATTCGACACGGGGGGAAAAAGTTTCATGCAATTACGCATTATTTTAAAGTAAACTATAAGTTTTATGAAAGAGAACAAAAATTTCGATACTGATAAATATTTTAAATGAATCTCAGAAATGCATTGATTGCATTTTAATTTTAAAAAAATATATCAATTTAAATCCATTATCAATAAATACTAATAAAAAAAATTCTACAGATAGCTCTTGAAACGTTTGGATGTTTGATTAAACATATATAAGTGTTAAAAATCCACTTTTGGGGGAAAACCTAGTTATATGCTAACATTCACTGAAAAAACATTCAAAAAAAATAATACTATTTGATAAAAACATTTAATTTTTTTTAATTTTAATTTTATAGTTTTTCATTCCACTCTGTGTTAAAATTATTTAAACACGTATCTGCGATAAAAATTATATTATACAAAACTAACTTATTAATTATTTTTAATAAAATTGATTAAAAATGCTCATTTAGCAATTAATTGTGACATACCATTTGCTTACATAATGGCAGCACTGAAAATGAATTAAATTTCAGATCATTGGGTATGCAGCAAGTGAATTCAATCATTGAAGAAGAGAGAATTAATTTACGGGTGGGAAAAATAAGCAGAAATGAACAAAATCGAATTGTTGAAAAAGATAGAAATTACTTTGAATGATTAAAAATCAGAAAAAAACCTTTCTGAAGACAAAAAAAAAAAAAAAAAAAAAAATGAAAAGTACATTAAAATAACAGAGGATCATGTTAAAATAAGTATTTATCAGTAAAATTAATTTACGTGGGAAAAATTAGCAGAAATGAAAAAAAAGAGATCATCCACGATTCGAGCCGCCCATCCGGTATAGTGGTCAGTGAAGCTGACTGCGGTGCCGCAGGGACTGGGTTCGAATCCCGGAGAAGGCATGGATGTTTGTGTTGTAATCCTTTCTTCTGTCTGTGTTGTTTACCCCCGTGTTATACGTTCGGTGGTGCACGGGGTTTATAAATGTTTAAAAAAAAAATCCACGATTCGAACTCGCAAAGGCACGATCTGTTTTACGGTGTAAATGAGAGAAGCGAAGCGCTACCGACTGTGCTACTGGGACCCGTAGCGAGAATTGAAAATAGGCAATAATAATGAATGGGAGGACGAAAAAGTAATTTTTTCACTCGCATTTTTTTTTTTTTTTACTCGCCAAAGTTACTGATTTCCCTTTAAAATCCGTAATTTTGAAGCAATTTTTTCAATCTTCGTATATGTTACGGATAATATCACTGTACACACGGAAAAACGGTTTTGTGAGATTATCTTCATAAATGACGAAGTTATTCAATGTTAAGTAAAAATTAAGACTACTTTTTATAAATTCTTTAAAAAAAAAGTTTGGGGAATTTTATTTTTTTAAATGAATGGATCTAAAAGAAAAAGGCTTGAAGTTAATTAGTGTAGAATATCGATTTAATAACACGAAAAGTAATTCATACCCAACGATTTAGAAATAATTTTCATAAAAACGCATCTGTTTTAACACTATTTAAAAAAATTCGAAAAAAATAGAAAATATCGTTATTTTACAAAAAAATTTATACCGTGTCGTGGCGAAATAAATGATCTTTCCGATTCTGTAATTATTTTTCGTCTAATTTCGACACCGAAAATTAGATGACAATGTTAATATGGTGGAAAACGTAAGATTACCGCTCGGCCGAAACGGAAGGGAAGTTCCGCCAAGTAAACAACCGGCAGGAGTAAAACAATTAGGCGTTTTAAGGTTTTTAATTAATATCTTTTTAACTAATTACAATATCGGAATATAAATAGGCAATACGGCTTCCCCGGAAAATTCCCGATCTTTTGGTACCTTCCACGACTTTCTGCGTGGTGCTGTTCGTGAGAAGATAGACGCACATAGATAGATAGATAGATAGATAGATAGATACGTTTGTTTACCTTCGAATTTAAATAGTGTAAGACTAGCTTTCATGGCCCGGCGTTGCACGGGCTTATACCGAGGGTATAACTAATCCCCATGTTAATTTCCTCCTTTTATTCTAACGCCAACACTTTTGTGGGGTTTCACGCGTACGATGTGAATGCATGTCCCGTGAGTGCGTGTCATGGCTTTGTTGCTTAACATTTTCCATTCTCTCCGCAAATTCTCGATCCTAGTACCACTGAAGACCCGCCGTGTAGGGGTGGGATGCACGTAAAATATGTCGAGAGCTCAAACGTCCTCCCGTTGGTGTGGTGTGGTAGTTATGAGAGGGGGTGCCAGCTCAGGTGTCGCCCGCGTCACTTGACCATGGTTCAAAATTACGCGGACCGTCCCCAAAAGGCCTCGTGTTGCTGAACAGTGGGACGTTAATATTCACTCAACTTCACAAATTCAGCACTTCCAATATTATTTTCCGAAATTACTTTGATTTCTTTGTTTCTTTCCTCTCCGCTTAGCCCTGCGTTGCACGGGCTTTTACCGACTGAATAACTTCACCCTCATGGAAATTTCGTGTTTCCCTCAGGCCGATAGCACTTCTGTGTGCGTGCGTGCGTGCGATGTGAGTGATTTCTTTAACAATCTCATAAAAACTCCCTTTTTCGAAATTTGTTCTTGCGTTGGTGTGGTGTGGTAATTATTAAAGGTGGGTGAAAGCTCATGTGTCGTCCTCGTCACTTGAGCATGGTTGAAAATTTCGAGGTCCGTCACCAAAAACCCTCGAATAGGCAAACAGTGCGAATTTAAAAATCACCCACTCACTTTCCAATTCTTTCGTTTTACCGAGTGAATAACTTCCTCCCCATGGAAATTTCGTGTTTCCTTCAGGCCGATAGCACTTGTGTGTGTGTGTGTGCGTGTGATGTGAGTGATTTCTTTAACAATGTCATAAAAACTCCCTTTTTCGAAATTTGTTCTTGCGTTGGTGTGGTGTGGTAATTATTAAAGGTGGGTGAAAGCTCACGTGTCGTCCTCGTCACTTGAGCATGGTTGAAAATTTTTAGGTCCGTCACCAAAAACCCTTGAATAGGCAAACAGTTCGAATTTAAAAATCACCCACTCACTTTCCAATTCTTTCCTTTTCCTGAGTGAATAATTTCATCCCCATGGAAATTTCGTGTTTCCTTCAGGCCGATAGCACTTGTGTGTGTGTGTGTGTGTATGCGCGCGATGTGAGTGATTTCTCTAACTATGTCATAAAAAATCCCTTTTTCGAAATTTGTTCTTGCGTTGGTGTGGTGTGGTGATTATTAAAGATGGGTGAAAGCTCAGGTGTCGTTCTCGTCACTTGAGAATGGTTGAAAATTTCCAGGTCCGTCACCAAAAATTTTCGAATAGGCAAACAGGGTGAATTTTAAAATCACCCACTCACTTTCCAATTCTTTCGTTGCAATTTTTTATTTCCCGGAAACGAAAATGTAGTCTTTTTAAAAATATTTGTATGCTGAAAAAAAGACAGAAAGTATAAATTTTTAAAATTACAAAATTTCACTACTATTTTAATTCTTGGAGTAAAATTGTGAGTATTTTTTTGAAATATTCGACTCGGGGGAAAAAAGTTTCATGCAATTACCTTTATAAAAAAAGAAATTATTAAATGATTGATTTAAGTATTTTGAGTGTTTTATTAAAATTTGTTCAAAAAAGTTTTTGGCTTTTTTTTAAAATCACTGATTCTAAAAGTTTTAAATTGAAAATTTCGAAGTCCGTCGCCAAAAAACTCTGGAGTAGGTGAATAGTGCTACTTTTTAAAAATCCCTCACTCGCATTTCAATAACGGAAAAAATATTGCAACAGCAAGTTTGACCTTGGCCGCTGAGCGTTAAACAGAGGGGGGGGGGAATAATAATGATTCTCGCGCATGCGCAAAGCCTTTAGATTGTCTTTAAAGTTTTCATTATTTTTGAGGGCTTAATTTTTAATTGAAAATTCCAAGTTTTCACATATTGATTGGAAACAACAATAATTTTTGAAGAAAAAAGGTTACGAAAATAATGCTTATATTATTTCTCGCAAAAACTTTATTTTACGAAAATCACAAAAAAAATCTTTAAAATTCGTAATTTTTAAGCGAAATCGACACACGGGAAAAAATTTCATGCAATTTTTTTTTTCAATGAAGAAATTATTAAATGATTGATTTAAGTATTTTGAGTGTTTTATTACAATTCGTTCAAAAAAGTTTTCGGCTATTTATTTTTTAAATCACTGATTCTGAAAGTTTTAAAAATCATTTTTATATAAACGCAACGATATGGATTCAATTGAGAAAAAATCATAAAATATGCAAAACAGCATTTTTTTGTTAAAAAAAAAAGTTGTTTTTTTTCTATAAAATTCTTTAAAGAAAGATAGTTTTTTCCCGGAAACGAAACTGTAGCATTTTTAAAAATAGTTGTATGCTGAAAAAAGAACAGAAACTATAAATTTTTCAAATTACAAAATTTTACTACTATTTTAATTCTTGAAGTAAAATTGTGAGAATTTTTTGAAATATTCGACACGGGGGGGTTGGGAAGTTTCATGCCATTACGCATTATTTTAAAGTAAACTATAAGTTTTATGAAAGAGAACAAAAATTTTGATACTGATAAATATTTTAAATGAATATCAGAAATGCATTGAATGCATTTTAATTTTTAAAAAATTTCACTGAAAAAAACATTCAAAAAGAAAATAATACTATTTGATAAAAACATGTAATTTTTTTAATTTTAATTTTATAGTTTTTCATTCCACTCTGTGTTAAAATTATTTAAACACGTATCTGCGAAAAAAATTATATTATAAAAAACTAACTTATTAATTATTTTCTAATAAAATTGATTAAAATTGCTCATTTAGCAATTAATTGTGACATACCATTTGCTTACATAATGGCAGCACTGAAAATGAAGTAAATTTCAGATCAGTGGGGATGCAGCAAGTGAATTCAATCATTGAAGAAGAGAGAATTAAAATATATTTCAGAATATTTCCTTTTTGTGTGTAATGATGTGTGGCGACGCAATGTCCAGTAGGAGAAAAAATTTAAGACAAGTATGAAAAAAGGCGACCGGCGGGTTTCTGCGAGGCGGAAATCCTCCTTCGCATTGACCGCGCACGGCAGTGCTGCAGTTATAGTCTTGAGTGTAGCGTGAGCTCTGAGCACTCCGCCACCAGACAGTTAACCAAAGTTTGGCTAAATGTAAAATCGCGTATTTTAAATTATTTTAAAAAATCATTACCTTTATTTTAAGGGCGTAATTTTTACGTTAATGCTCTCAAACATCACCAACTATTTGCAAAAATAACGTACTTTGAAATAAAAAATGTACAAATTACTACTTTTTAATTTATTTCTCAGAAAAAAACGTAAGTTTACGAAAATCACAAAATGTTTTTTAAAATCCGTAATTTTGAAGCAATTTCTTCAATCTTCGTATATGTTACGGATAATATTACTGTACACACGGAAAAAAGGTTTTGTGAGATTATCTTCATAAATGACGAAGTTATTCAATGTGAAGTAAAAATTAAGACTACTTTTTAAAAATTCTTTAAAAAAAAGTTTTGGAAATTTTATTTTTTAAATGAATGGATCTAAAAGAGAAAGGCTTGAAGTTAATTAGTGTAGAATATCGATTTAATAACACGAAAAGTAATTCATACCCAACGATTTAGAAATAATTTTCATAAAAACGCATCTGTTTTAACACTATTTAAAAAAATTCGAAAAAAATAGAAAATATCGTTATTTTACAAAAAAAATTTATACCGTGTCGTGGCGAAATAAATGATCTTTCCGATTCTGTAATTATTTTTTGTCTCATTTCGACACCGAAAATTAGATGACAATTTTAATATGGTGGAAAACGTAAGATTACCGCTCGGCCGAAACGGAAGGGAAGTTCCGCCAAGTAAACAACCGGCAGGAGTAAAACAATTAGGCGTTTTAAGGTTTTTAATTAATATCTTTTTAACTAATTACAATATCGGAATATAAATAGGCAATACGGCTTCCCCGGAAAATTCCCGATCTTTTGGTACCTTCCGCGACTTTCTGTGTGGTGCTGTTCGTGAGAAGATAGACGCACATAGATAGATAGATAGATAGATAGATACGTTTGTTTACCTTCGAATTTTAATAGTGTAAGATGGAAGTTGTCCTAGTTTAGAATTAATACTAATAATTTAACTAGTCCTCAATTAACTTTGTTAAAAGAAGATAAATTAATACAGAAGTAACCCTCTAAAAACAGTTAAATTTTTAAATATACATGCAGACATAGGTGCATTTCTTCAATAAATAATTATGAAGGAAAAAGAGAAAAGGAAATGATTTGCTGAAGAATGTATTTTTTTTAATAATGCATCGAATCAGAAGTCTGAAAAGTAGCTACCCGTTAGGCAGCGAGATGTGGTTTTGCGGCCCCTGCTTTAGGACTTAAAAAATTAAAATAAATAAATAAATAAAAATTATCGTCCTTTTCTTTGGAATAAATAGTTGCTTCTTAAATATTGGATTTAAAATTACCATTCAACTGTTAAATCATGATTTTTCAACTGCACAAGAAAAATACTTGCAGTTCCAAAAGAATGCACATGCTACGCCATTGAAAAATTTATGTTTCAATGTTGAATATTTCTACAGAATATAAGAATTGTGAACTCTGAATTTTATATGTCATAAAAGATACAACTTCTTCCCAGATGAGTGAGAATTTTGTCCAGATTCTTAAAAAATATACAGACTACGACTTGAAGATTATGAATTCATTTTATAGGATATTTGTTTATCGGCTACTTCGTTCCGGGTAGCTTGAAACTTCCAAGTTCTTTATGCAACAACTCTTCAAACAATTGCGTTCTAACTATGAATTTAGATTTCTCTTTTAAAGTTTTTACACCTTTTTAGGAAATAATAAGCATCGGAAATAATAGCCGATCAATTAGAGATACCGAATCGTCTTACTAATTTAATCGTTTCAGAAATTAAAGCATGAAACTCAAGCGTTCCTTAGGGAGGAATTAGTGTCTTATGGGGAAACAGTCTATTGGAAAATTTAAATGATTTTCAAAATAGACGCCTTTTATTTATGACATGTAAAATCTAATTACAACCTGAATTTAACGATTATACATCAAAATATGAAAGTTTTTAATGAGTACTTGCTAATATTATATTGCTTGATACTTTCAAATGTGCACACATCTAAAAAATTTTTACAAAGATTTTAACTAACCAATTTAAACTGCTTTCTACTTGTTTGCAATTATTTAAGATAAACAGTGCATATTGGCTATTTTTGAAAAAACTAAGCTATACATATTTGAAACTATTTGAACTATAAAGTGTTAACTTTTGTAGTTATTTGAATTACATAGTTTTTATTTGCAACTATTGTAACTACACGGTGCTTATATGCCATATTTGAACTACATAGCGTTTACTTGCTATTATTTGTATAATAATTATTAGTATTTCTCTCTGCCTAGATCATGGACTTGGTCATAGCCCTAAGGGTTAGTAGTCGAAATTTGAACTGGAGATGAGAAAGTATGGTTGTTTTTGTCTCTCTTTATGAATATTTGGAATATTCATGTACGATAAGGTATATTTTAGTTTAATTGCAATTTGGTGTACAAGTTAGGTTAATAAATCTTAATTGTTTAATTTAAATAAAATATTGCCCATTTATTTACACATTGATTACATTGGAATTGCTATGACAAAATAAAATTTTCGTTTCCTTGTACACAAATATAGTTAAAGTTATACTGAGCACATATATATATTTGTATTATCAAATCCTTTCAAAATATTAATTGTTTGAATTATGAATCATTATAACTCATCTGGCATACATTCCCAGATGTTTGCTTTTAAAATCATTCCATACACATTCATAGTTTCCCTTGAGTAGAATCTAACGAGTTACTAGTTACATTATTAAATTTAATGAACTACTTTGTACTGGTGATAACGAATCCTTTAACGATATGAATTATATCATTTCGGTCTTTCGCTTAAGCAATGACTGTGTAAAATAAATGACAGTAATAATCGTTCTGAGAGCTGGACAAATTTAACTAATGAGGCATACGTGGCGCCTAGATTCAATTATACATAACAGCCGTGAGCATTGGAAAACATCTTTATTCCAAAGGCATATCTATCATTGAATTCCCGGTTGTTATCAATTTAAATATTGAATTCGACAACATCATTAATATGCCATCCTTGTCTTTTCCCTTGAGAAAGCAGCGTTGATTTCGTTGCCATATTGGCATTACTAATATTTAAGAAAAATGTTTTTGTGTATTTATCAACAGGTAATTGAAATCTTAAATAATCACTTAAAGATTTTAATAATAGAAATATTGATTGTATAGATGTATGGGAATAATTACATTCCTTTTAAATGAAAGTTAGAAATGTAGTAATAGCTTTGAATATTATTTGTTATGATTTTTGTATGTCTTTGTGTGTATGATATAATATGTATGTACATATCCTGTTATTTAATTACAATGCTTTCAATTATTGGTTAATAATAACTAAAATATTTTGATAAAAGCTTTAAGCTCTGCTTCCAGTGCTTATTTATAAGGTGCACTTAAGTTTAAAACCTGGTTAGTGTTATATTAGGGTGCATAAAAATTCGCATTTAATTTTGATTTCCGTATGTGTACTAATTGATTACAACTATCATTAAATTATAAACTTTTTCATGATTAAATATTTTAAAATAATTTGAGTTTTAAAATATTTAGGAATTAAATTTTATAAATATTATTCACAAAAATCTAGGATTTTATTTTAAATATATTAATGTTAGCAAGAATCTCACCTAAGTTTGCTAAACGGATATTTTGGAAACGAATAAACATATATACAATTAGAACATATAACACGCGAAGGATCATTCCGAAAAAAAATTCATCACTTATAACAAAAAAACCAGAAATAGCAGCAATAAAGTTTTAATTTACATACCACAGTAACACAATTAAAGTATCAGTTAAAATTGGTACTATAGTAAAACAAAAAGTTAATTCATTCAATTATGCTAAATTTCATTCAATATTACATGTTAACATTTAGAGGATGGACTGTCGATACTTTAACAAAAAAGAGTAATTTCATAAAGAATTCTGGAAGCTTTTTTTCAAAAATATGGAAATTAACTCCTTCCCCTCTTGACCCATAAACGTCAAACACTTAACTGAAATCTCTTGAACACATTCTCCTTTACTTTATGAACATCACAAATCTGTCGCCCTCCCTCATTCCGGTTCACATGAACACACCCACATGAAAATTTGTTACCATTATATAATGACACATAGTAGTGTTGTGTATTAATAATGAAATGAAAAGAAGGAAAAAAACTTACCCGCAATTTTCTTCCTCACAAACAAATTTTCTTTTCAAAATTAACCATCTTCTAAAGGTTAAACCTGGAAAATAAAAATACCTTTATAAATTTAATGTTAGAATTTCAATATCATATAGTGCATGTATTAGAGAAAAGATTTATTAATATGTAATCATTTGTTGCACAGAATGCAAATTTCATTATTTTGAAAAAAATGGTGGCACCATTTATAGATGGAGAAAAAATACAATAGATATTTCTTCGGCCATTGTTCTTATAATGTTTTGTACATTTTTCTTATATATAGAATATGTATAATAATTTGTATAAATATATAAGATACAACTCTTGTAATATATACGATAGTAACCTTATATGTATATGATGTTGTTATAAATATATATAAGAGTATTGTACTTATAATACATAAATGCATGTTAAAAAATAAAATAAAAATGTTAGTGTAAGTAAAAAAAATCTGAAGAAATTCCTCAACTTTAATTTTTTTTATCTGATTTGTTAAAAATAATTTTTCACAAGTTGTAAATAATTTAGAATTATATTTCTCTAATTTGATACGTGAATGTTACATATCTGGTTGGGTACTTCAACGCATACATTTAATAACTATATTTCACAAGTACAATATGTAATATTTTCGTGATTTAACAACAAGACAGTCTGTTTTATTTCAGTAATTTTTTTAAATAAACAGGACAATAAGAAAATTAAGTTTAAATCTCCTATTTTTACCGAAAACTAGAAAATCAGCAAAATAACTTTATAATAAGATGTATTTCTTGTTTGGTTTGATTCGGAAAAAATATAATTTCTAATAATTAATTTAATACAAAAAATTAATGTTTTAAGTATCTCGCAAAATCAGTCATCTTCATTTAAGTATTTAATCTTTCATTTTTACTACCATAGTGATATGAGATCTATCTAAAAAGTATCCAACCATTAACTGGGAAAATACGTTATTTTTGTTTGGCAAGTTTGATACTCTAAATCTTTCACAATAGGTATTTAGTAGTTCTACACACTTATTCCACACTTTATCATTCCACTTCTGTTCTTTTATTCATTTCCCTCATTGCCTTTAACATTTCCTCCTTTTTTTTCTCAAAATTGGATCGTTTAAGTGATGTTTTCAATTTGGGAATCAATCACAAGTCGCAAGGATCCATGTTCGGAGAGTTGGAAGGTTGGGAACTAACTAGAATTAAATGTTTAGCCAAGGGAGTCAAGCTCCTTTTGTTCTACCGACAGAAGATTGAGAGCAAATTCCGCAACCAATCCGGACATATTCAAACCAATTCCCAAAATTAAATGTAAGAAAGGATCGGAAACCCCTTATGAAACCCCTTAACCAAATGATGATCTCCTTTTACAAGAGATTTAACGCCGTGCCAACAAAAGCAGTACTTCGTGTGGTTTGCAGCCTCATTCTCCTCTTGTGTGCAGTCCAACTCAGATTTTATAAATGCATATTTTATAACAATGCTTTAAATAGGTAAGATATATTCACAATTGAATTATACCTTTTAACTACAGAATTAATTACATTTGATTGAATGGCGGAGTGAAGAAAGGGTGTTCCGATCCCTTTTTAATTTTCAGGCACAGCCGGGTGTGTTGAAAGCGTCGAAATTTAGAAAGTGTGCGCTATTTTTTGTTCAAATTTCGTGTAAAAGTTTTTGCAAAACATTTTATTTTTATAAAAATATACTAGTAATTTAAAAATTAGTTGCATCTATCATGATAATTGTTTTTCATTCATGAACTTAATGTATATTCATTTGTATCACAGACTTTCCAATTATATAAAAAGTCAAGATTCCCATTTATTCAATTTTCTACACGCAAAATCATAGCGTTTCCCAACAATTTCTAAAGTTAAATAATTCTAAATATTTAGAATTTTATTTTTCATAGAAAAACAACTTAAATGCATAATTATCTCTCATGCAAGGAGAAATATTTGCTGCTTACGTGTTTTCTGAAGATGCTAAGTCAGCAACAAAACTATCTTTTGATTTTCCTTTGAAAATGGATCATTGTTGATAAAAATTCTCCTCTCAAATATGTTTCCTCTCTCTTTTTTTTATAGGAAGGAATATATAAAACTTCAAAATTCTCGTTTTCTTACTCGTTATCTGTTTCCGCTTTTAGACGGAGAAATATTTTCAAAAAAGAAAAAAAAAAAACTTTTACGACTTGATGAATTGGAAACATTTTCGTTTTTGTTTCTACCTCTTTGCTACACGATATGTTGTATAGAAAATCCGGAAAAAAAAGCAAAAAAATCCTTACTTTGCTTCCATTATCGTGTGTTATGCTAATCGTTTTAACTAATCTATATATATAAAGGAGAAAAGCGACTCACTCACTGACTGACTGACGGACTGACTGACTGACTAATCACGATATCTCTGGAACTATTCAACCTACATACTTGAAATTTGGTAGACATGTTCCTTTCATAGAGTAGACATCAGCTAAGAACAGATTTTCCGAAATACGAAACGCAAGGGGCGTTACGGGGGTTAAGGGGCGTTATAAATAATTGTTTCCATGTTTAAACTACTCAATGTACAGTTTTGAAATTGGGTTAGCAGATTCCTTTCATACAGTAGAGATCCGCTACAAAATGAGTTTGGTGAAAATCGTCCCCCAAGTGGCGTTGCAGGGGCTTAGGGGGCGTTATAGATAATTATTTTCATTTTAAAACTATTTAACGCACTGTCTTTAAATTTGATATAAATAGATTCCTTTCGTAGAATAATGATCAGTTACAAAACGGGTTTTGTGAAAACAGACTTCTAAGTGGCGTTGCGGGGGATTAAGGGGCGTAATAGATAAATATATCCGTTTTTAAACTACTTCACCTACCTGCTTGAAAATTGGTAGGTAAGTTTCTTTCCTGGAGTAAATATCCGCTACAAAATGGGTATTTAAAAAATTGACCCCCAAGGGGTGTTGCGGGGGTGGGGGGTTTAAGGGGCGTTATAAATTCCGATTTTTTAACTATTAGACGTACAGTCTTGAAACTTAGTAAGCAGATTCCTCTCATAGGGTAGAGATACGCTACAAGATGGGTTTCGTGAAAATTGCCCCCAAGTGGCGTTCCGGGACTTAAGGGGCGTTATAGATAATTATTTCCATTTTTAAACTATTAGACGCATAGTCTTTATATTTGAAAAAAAGATTTCTTTCATAGAGTAGAGATCAGCTATAAGAAGGTTTTGGGAAAACAGACCTCTAAGTGGCGTTGCGGGGGATTAAGTGGCGTAATAGATAAATATTTTCGTTTTCTACCTGTTTAAAAATTGGTAGGAATGTTTCTTTCATGGAGTACATATCCGTTACAAAACGGGTTTGGGGAAAATTGACCCCAAGGGGTGTTGCGGAGGGTTAAGGGCAGATATAAGTAATTATTTCTATTTTTAAACTATTAGACGCACAGTCTTGAAATTTGGTGAGCAGATTCCTCTCATAGGATAGAGATCACCCTAGAAAATGTGTTTTGTGAAAATAGACCCCTAGGTGGCGTTGCGGGGGTTCAAGGGGCGTTATTGATAATTTTTTTTGCATTTTTAATTTATTGGAAGCACAAATTTTGTTAAGCAGATTCCTTTCATAGAGTGCAATTCCCCTACAAAATGGGTTTTGTGAAAACAGACACCGAAGTGGCGTTGCGGGGGCTCAAGTGGCGTTATAGATAATTATCCCCATTTTTAAACTATTAGACGTACAGTCTTGAAATTTGATAAGCAGATTCCTTTCGTAGAGAACCGCTACAAAATGGGTTTTGCGAATATCAACTACCAAGTTTAATTTTGGGAGATTAAGAAGCGTAATCGATAAATATTTCCATTTTTAAACTATTTGATCATCCTGCTTGAAAATTGGTAAGCATGTTCCTTTCATGGAATATAATTCCTCTAACAAAGAGTAAAACGAAAATTGAACCCTAAGGATGGTTGCGAGGGGTCAAGAGGAGTTACAGAAAAATATTCCTGTTTTTAATTGACCCATATACTTGAAATTTTTTAAGCATGTTTCTTGTGTTGAATAGGGATGCAGTAAGAATGTATTTTAAGTAAATAAAGTTCTGCGGAGGGGTGCAGGGGTTACTGGGACGTATTGACACAAAACAAAATCCTTTTTTCGAGCTACAAGGACTATAATAATGAAATTTGGTTTGCATTTTTCTTTTGTTGAATTGAAATCCGCTAAGAGAGGTTATTTTGGAAAACGGTTCTCAACACACATGGGATTACGGGGATATTGATAGTAAAACTTTTGTTTTTTTCTGTTTGATTTAGACTTGAAATTTGGCTTGCATGTTCAATTTACGGAGTAGAGATCCACCGCGAAAATTGGTTTTGCGGGAATCCACTTGGTTTTTGGGTTACGAAAGAGCAAACATCATTCTATACTTCAATTTTAGAGATTTTTAGAAAATACAAATTATATGAGTTCTGCCCTTTTTATTTATCAAGAGGTGACAGTTACAGGTCTAAATATATTTTTCAATACAATCGAATTCTTAATGCTAGGACTTAGATATCAATAATTTATACATAAGCAGTAAAAATTTATAAAACATCAGGAATTACCCAGCGAAGCGGGTGGGTAACAGCTAGTATATTATATAATACTAAAATTAGGATATACATATCAAACAATACAATACTAACAAAATGAAAACTAAAAAAATTCCTTAGGATGCTATGTTGCAATAAGGATTTAAATACTTTGATTTAAAAATCGCTTTAATCAGTGCTACATACAAATAATTTTTTGAACAATGTGTGCAGTAACTATAATAATGAAGTAATGTATGCTTCATTGCATTCAACTTCAGGACATTTTTCTAAGACGAGCGAAATTCATAATTTATAAAAATACAAAATGTATTTTTTTCATTTTATTTATGATTATTAAAGACAATCGGCCGTTGCATTTTTATGAACAGTATGTTAACATGGTTATTAATTTTGAAATTTTTTTAGAGAATAATTTTAAAAACTTTATCTACTGCCTAATACTACTACATTTAACTACTACCTTCATATATTTCTAAAAGGTGACAAATATAAAATTAAAATACGTACCTTAACTTGCTAAAAATTACGTACTATAACATATTTATATTATTTACAGAATTGAAATTATTGAACAAACACAATGACTTAACATAAAAGTATGAATTTTCGAATTATTCAATTGTGTTCCAATTAGAATCAACGGATATATTTACTCTCCCTCCTACATACCTGGAGTATGAGATCTATATCAGGAATAATAAAAATTCAAAATCCAAAAATATACGGATATTAGTACATTTTATAAAACCTTCTCATACTTTGTAATTTTAATCATGATTTACAGAATTGTAATAGTTACCTTTCAGCAGAAAATTTATATGTAATGCAATTTTAAAATAAAATAAATAAATAAATAAACAATGGCTAAAATAGAAAACTATCTAATAATAGATTAGAAAAAGATTTACATGTGTATTCGGAAAGAATTTAAATAGATAAGCATGACATTTTAAAGAAAAATATTACACATAAACTTAAAAATATGATTTAGAAGTCAATTAAAACAGAGTAATCAAAAATTCAAACATTCGTAAAATATCTTAAATTAAATTTTTTAAAAAAGAAAACAAATTAAGAAATTAGAATGAATGTAAGATGGATTTTAACTGAAATTGAAAGATAAATTAACTGTTTTTTTTTTACGTGAGAATACTCTTGATGAGAATATATATTCTTTGTTATTACAAGCATGCTACACGAATAATTATTAATTTTATACGGATCTATTAAAATTTGTTATCTTTAAAATAAATTTTAAACCACCTCAGATATTTAGCGTATAGTAGTAAAAGAAAACAGTAGCATAAATAATGAAAATATTTTAAAAGTTGTAATTTTTATTTAAAAAAATTGTAATATAGAATAGATCTTTTTGGAAACTAACACAATTTAAAATACGTTTAGAATCGTCCCTCAGGTTTGCATCTGAAGTACTTCGAATGAAAATGTTAAAGCTCTTGTAGAATAAAAGTCTCAAATCTTGAACGAAAGGAAAATAGTGTTCTATTTTCTTTTAGAATGGAATAATTCCGTCTCCAACCTAGATGACTAGTGCTGGGATTAACCTCAAGTGAAATTCCTTCCCTATCTTCGAGACCAGACGATTCTCCAAAAAAGGGGAAATGTATTGAAATAGGGAAAAGTATCCTGTCCATCAATTGGTCACTATTTGAATCAAAGTGATGTAGTGTAGGGATGATCTCTTTTAAATGACTTTTCTTCGGTTTCACTTAGAAAAAATAAATCTTAGAGGAATCGTAAGTAGGTCCTTTTTTAAGTGAAAAAAAGTTTAAATCTTTTAGAGGGACAGAGGTTTTCTATACATTCGGATATTGATTAATAGTTTTAATATTCATCATGAACTTTGTAGAGGAGAAGATTGCAGTATAATAAAAGATTTGGATGATGTAATATTAGGAAAGATTATTTTATATGCCTTATCAAAAACTAGACTAATTTTGATAATAGATAACTACATTTTATTCCTTTTAAAAGAGATGAAAATAAGGGAATTATTTCATACCAACAAGAAATTTATTAAATTTTCCTTAAAAATGTAAAAATGATTAAGTGTCATGTATTCCCCACACACGCGCACAAAAAATTGTATTTCTCCTTAGACATACACAGGGTCTTAACTTCCTGCAAACAACATGCAGCAGGTTAAAACGGGTGAGCACCTAATTTTGAAGATGCTGATTTTTTTTATAGTTTGCAATACAGTCTATGCTATTTAATTAATTGTGTTTTTTTACTTAATGAAACGAGAAATATGACAAATTCAGTGTTTAAAATGGTAGATGGAATTAATTATGGAACAGTCGCAAGCATACATTTCATAGGTCTCGCATGCACAAACATTATTTTTCTCTTATTTCTGAAGTAGTTGGAGGTTATCAGTGTCGGAATCATAAAAAAGAGAGCAGTTAAAAGCTTAAATCACATGCCTGACTCCTTGATTTCATGAAAACATGCCAAATAGAGAGGCGTATGCACATTAAAGTCCTCGCGTTGACATGGAGGGGAAGTTAGCAGACTGAGTTGTAAGCTCAGTTGTTGTTCTCGTAACTTGACCATGGTTTAAATTACGAGGTTCATCACTAATAACCCTTGCTTTTCTTTAGAAATCGGTGTTAATATATAAACACACTTTCACATTTTTTATTTAATTAAATTTGCTATCCGTCATTTAAGTTCTTACAAAAAGAAACCAAGGAAAATTTACTCTGAAGTATTTTAATAACTACGGAATTTTGAAAATACTTTATTTTTATGAGTCACTTTAATAATTTCAATTTATAAATATACCTAATCAACACAGAAGAAAGAAAATTGTATTGACCGTGTAATATATTTGATCTAAAAGATTAAATACAAAGATGGAATATATTTCCAACCGAGTTTACTTAAACCTTCATCATAGTAAAATGTTTTATTTCTCATTTCGTTAACGCAAAGTGCTTGTGTGAACATACAACTGAAAATAATCTACATCATTGATAAAAATGTATTTAATTAATCGATTTGTATTAATCGATACTGTATGAAACTAGATTGAAGAACAATTAATTTGCATACACTAACGTGAATGAATATAAAAACATTCTAAATTGTTAAGAATTCGATTTGTATTTAAATAAGAAACTAAATTTTCAAAGTATGCACAATTATATACTGTAGAGTCCGAAAACTCGGCACTCGATCACCCAGCAGTCCGAAAAACTCGGTCACACCCTTCCAGTTCGAAAGAACCCTACGCGTAAACCCGTTCAAGGCCAGGCATTCCTTATCCCTGTTAATGGAAAAGTTCAGGTAAATGATAAAGAAATTAAGTTTGAGGGCACTGTACAAACTCCTAAAATATCACACAGCGAGGAATAAAATGTTGTTGAAACCACCCTTCAGTATTTTGAATAAGGTGCAACGGTAATGGATTTACTGTTCCTTCGTCGTTTTCGTAAAGAAACAGCAAAAGGCAGAGCTCGAGTGCGGACGATAACATGACATTGCGCATTTCTTTAGAAAGAAAAATAGCTCGTTTTTGCAATGTCGATTTCTTAATTTTCATTATGGACAGCTTTATACCTTCCTAAAGTATTTTTCTGAGGTGTATCTGATCAAGTAAATTACTGTTCACTATGTTTTCATTTCCATGTAGTAAATGATCTATGCCTTCATAAAAAATGTACTTTTCCTTTGTTTAAGGGGACATGGTACGATTTAAACAAAGTATTTTGATTTAATGATTTTCATAATTTTTTAGTTGCCTCCTATGTGTCTCTATGATATAAAACAGATTTTGTGCTCAAAATTTCATAAAAAGCTAACCATTTAATTTTTTAAGGGAAAAACTTGAAATTTATGAAGTGATTTTAAAATGCTACTCCTCCTACAAAAATTAACGTACATATATGAAATTTTATTTAAAAGTACGCCAAACAATATATAGTAAAACTTGGTCTGGGTTTTGCAATAACGTGATTGGTATTCGTTCAATACTTCTTATGAATCCTTATTGAAAATTCCTTAAAAAATGTGTAAATTATAATTTCAATTATTTTTTAAACAATAAATATTGCTTTGATTAAAAAATGCATACTAACTTTTATTCCATGAACTATTAGCAACAAGAGAGAAACATTTCCTAGTATTAGGCGCAATAGAAAAAAGCCTTAGCATTTCAAATGAAGACAAACTAGTTATTTTATTTTTCCGAGATAAGTCAGTTTAAAGTTTTGATTTGCCATTGGGATGTGAATAAAAACAAATACCAAAGTTATTACAAGTCTGCGTTTTTTAAACTTAGTGCTTTCAAATTTTGTGAGTTTGTAGAAAAGTATGTAAAAAATAGTTTAGGCTAAAAAAAACTAGATTTGATTTTTGACCGATTTTTGTCAATTGAATCGTACTGTGTCCCTTTAAGGATACTTGGGTATTTTATTTTCTATCGTATTATTAAGAAAATAATACATACAATTTCAGTTAAATATTTTCTGAGGAATTACTCGTACTTATTATTTTTTTAATTTTATACTCGATAACCCGGCATTTTCACAAACTCGGACACCTCTCAATCCAAACTAAGCCGAGTTTCTCTGTTATCCTAAATTTAAAAACCTCAAATAAGTTACAATGTATCAAATAACACAAGTATTCATAATGAAAAACATTTTGGGTAATTTTGCATTTTTTTACTATTTTCAAAAGAAAAAAACTGTACACTTGTCAAAAGGGCAGATTACTTCAATTTTCTTAATTAGATTACATGCGTAACAGGTAGTGTTTTGCATATAATCATTGATAATTAATAATTGTTCAAACACGTGTAAAATAATTAAAGAAAATTAGTCAAAAGAATCAACTCTATATAATAACATCTATTATTTATAATTATTAATAGTTTCGATGCCGAATTAATTATAAATCATATGAAGCAATTTTTACTCTTCAAAATACATATTTTGAATATAAATTCTGTATGAAAATCATTTTAAGATTATTATTTCTTATTTCTCTTCTCTGAGATCAGAGAAGTAGTATAACCCACATGCTTATATATAATGCATTTTATAATATTAATTATTTAAGTTATGAAACAAAGCTATCCTTTTGACGAATGTTTTCAGACTGTTTGCTATTAAAATCATCCGAACCACACTCCGCATTTCCCTCGAGTTGAATTCTAATGTTTCTCGTTACAATATTAAATTTAATGAAGTATTTCGTAATGATATAATAACAAATCCTTCAATGATCTAAATTATTTCATTTCGGTATTTTGCTTAAGCGATGGCCATGTAAAATAAATGACAGTAATAATCGTTCTGCAAGGTGGAGACATTAAAATAATGATGCGTAAAGTAGGAACTGAATTGAATTATACGCCAACGCCATTAAAACTCGAAAACGATTTCTCTCCAGAAATCGGATATTCTATTACACGTCTGATTATTATCAGTTCAAACACTGAATTCATAAGTATGATTATTTCTCTGATATATCATTCTTGCCGACAGTTTTTTTTAAAAAAAACTTGTGTTTTTTTTATAACATTAACAATTAAAAAAAAATGTTTTTTTATTTTATTTGACTATCATGAAATACAAATTTTTAATAACTTTTTAAAGCATTTAACTAGACAAAACTTATTTGGAGGTGGGGGGGGCAAAATAGTTTTCTATTCTTTATATTGGTAGATGCCCACAAAGTTAGGTCATACATGTGACAGATCTATACGTATCTTTTAACTAATCACCTTGGAAATTATTTGGGTCCAGTAAATTTTAACCAATCTTCTAAAAGAAGGAACGTGATATATAAATTAAGCTTATTATATTTTTACCTACTTCACGAGTTAAAGAGTTAGTGAATTGTGAGTGAATTAGAAGTGAAAAGAATAGTGAATAGTTAATGTATTGGCTGTGATGAGAATATGTGAACAAATATAAGAAAGTGATAAGTTTTGGAAACCAGAGGTGACAAGTGAGTAGTAGTGAGAACATTAAATGCTTAAGCTCTGCGTAAAGTAATATTAAAGGAGAAGAGCTGCATTATTGGGCATATTCTCACCAAACGCGAATCTCGTCTCTTCCTTCTATAGCCTGACTGAAATATCTTAGTTATAGTGTTCTTTGTGTTTGAGTCGCTTAAAGTGGTAAATAAAATAGTTGAAATTCATCATGTCGCATGATTCTTTATTTCCTTCCACATCTTTCGCTAGGTCACAGAGTAGAAGGGATTTAAACTCATTTCATACAGATCAATGTTAATTTTTATGACAGTTAGGAGCACATTCAGAAAATCTACTAAATATTTTATAGCTAAACTAAACTCGGTGGCGCAACAACCCATAAGATCAAGGCTTACTAATCCCATCTCAGTTTACGTAACCTCGCACACTGAGCTCAAGAGCAGATATTCTGGTCAAGTGGTCAATCAGACGTGGAGCCTCTAGTCTTTAGTTCCTAAGCAAACTTGGCTCTCATTTACCGACCCAGTGAAGGGATGAAAGGCTGAGTCGAACTTGCCCACCCCGGGATTTGAACAGCGGACATGAGGTGGAGAAACGCGAAACGCTACCATTGATCCACTTGGTTTAAACTATCCATGAGTACTTTCTTGGCCCTTAAAAACTTTAAACATAGCAATTCTAGAACTAAAAACTGTTTCTTTTTAAAAATCATCAATTGTAATTATGTAATAAAATTCTGCAAAATACGACCTTGTAACCCAGTTTTAAGTCAGTAGAAAATACTTTGGTTACAGAATGTACTTTTACATTTTTAATAAGTGTGCAAAGTTCCATTGTATTTAAATGACTGTGTTTAAAGAAACATTTTATTTGTTTTAAAAAAAAAGAAGATTTAATGAAACAGAGGTTTTGTGAAAAACTTACCAAAATCTAAAATATACTAGTTGCACAGCTTAGTGAGTGAGTGAACATTTACGCCGCACTATCCAGCTCCTCGAGGGCTTTTAGCGACGGACCTCGTCTTTTTGAACCATGGTAATGGAACCAGGACGACACCTGAGCTTGCACCTCCGTCTCCTGACTACCACAACACACCAACGGGAGGACGTTTGAGGTCTCGACAGATTTTCGTACATCGCTACTCTACACGGCGGGTCTTCAGCGGTACTACGCTCGAACTCATGACACGTTGGCCACGAGTCCGTTACCTTGACCGTTAGGTCACAGATGCATAACTTAAGTTACCAGGATAATCTACCTATGTATCATCAGGTTTTATTTTTTGTCTGTTTTTGACCCAATATCATCATATAATTTTTACTTAATATTATATCTATTTTTCTTGATTCTGATTATCAGCAGAGAGCATAGCTCTTGAAGAGTAAAATCCAATTTTCATACTCAAATTTGTCATAGACTATCCTTTGATACGTTTCTTTCTTTAAAAATAACAATAGCTTCATTTGTACATGGTTTCAATACTTGGAGTTGAATAAATACCCTTTTCGATTTTCGTGACTACAGAACATTACTAAAGCATTATTATAATAACTATACTTTTTAAAAAAATCAAATTCATAGCTTAATTAAAGAATCAGAGATGTTGTTGCTGATATTATTTTTTTTTAATGTGTACGTGTGATGTTTCTTTAATCTTGATACGGACAGTTTGAAAAAAAAAATGTTTAAAGTACTTATAATGTGCCTAGAGCAAAAATGTAAAAGTCAAAGGAAGTAGAAGTGCCTCTACTTTGCAAAATCGCCAAGATTGAAAAGAGGGTTTTCGGATCGAAAAACGATCAACAACCACTTTAAATTATGGTTTTGATTGAAAAATATATACTAACCAATTACGATTTTTATTTTCATTTCATTTGTAGAACAAAAAATATTAAACATAAGCACTTTATTTGGAACTACGTAAAGTAAGTAAAACAACTACAGATCTAAAATAAAAAAAAATGTTATTAGATTGAACTGAATGCCACCATGTCTTCTAAATATGATAAAATATTATTTTTAAAATTAATAGGCATATGATTAAAAATTTTAATGAACTGCGATATTAAATTTTAAAATAGTTCGTTATTTAAATTTTAGCCGAGTGTGAACATGATTTATTACTTTTCTTTATCTGAAAAGTAAAAACTGAACAATAACGGGAAAGACAAAAATGGATTAATTATATAATGAACAATTCCTGATTCTTTTAGAAAATAGACTATTAAATCTTCTTAATATCATCTGCTAACTTAAATCCGGTATAATTTAAAATGTTTTTTTTTTTAATAAAAAATGTTTAGTAAGTTTAAGTTACTTTCAGGTTAAAATTAGATGCCGTACAATATTACTTATCAGTAAAGAATGACATTTGTTTAATATAATAGAGTAATATCTGAAATTTAAATCGCATTTAGTTGCGTTATATGTTAAATTAAAAAGTAGTTTTTACATCGCTCCAAATCATTAGAACATGATAAAAAGTAAAGATATTTAATTAATAGTATGAGTAAATAAACTCATACTTTTAAAATATGTATTCATCTCTATAAATTGGGACAGTTGCACAAAAATTAATTTATTAGTGATAAAAAAATACCCCCAAATTAAGCAGAGAAAGGCAACAGTCACGCTTTTTGGGGTCATTCAGTCCATACACCGAATACTAAATCTTAAAGTGACCAATTTTTTATTAAATTAAGAGGATGACGAAAAATGTAAGAAAAAAATACGAAACATTTAATTAATTCAAACGAAAATAAACTCATTGCTCTTATACCACTTTTAATATTTTTCCAATGAATGAATTTTTTTTAATATATCATTTTCTAATGTATCGGAAATTTCAGAGCAAGAAATATCTTCATATAGAACTTTACCGTAAATGCTACAGAAGTATCATTTTTCAATCTTTGTTTCTCATTTGTTCAAACAAATATTACTAATTGAAAAAACTCTTTCAACTGCTGCATTCGTACCAAGGCATCACAACGTAAATTCAAGAAGAATAACTAAATATTGATATGGAATGTGTTCATTTTTGAAAACATTCAAATATTTTCACCCCCATCTTTTTATCAATTCCCACTGTCCTTGTTTATCAGAATTTACATTTATACATTCAGTCGTCTAATTTCTTCAAACAGACAATAGTCATTTATTTTCATGTCAGGCTTAAAAATTCTGCAAATTCTGTCCAAATTACTCGCGGTAAAGTCAAAAAACACAATTGAAAACTTACTTCCTGTGATACTTCTTTCAGACCATTCTTCAACATATTGGAAACATGTTTGGTGAAAATTTTGCACTTCATTGGTAAATTTTTCCATTATGCCTGGATTTGATTCTTTTATAAGTTTGACAATATTTTCTTTTTTTTATTAGAGGAATAATTTTTTCTTCAAAGCGTGATTTTTATTGCAGGACAAAGTCATTTAAAATACCATTAAGTTTCTAACTGATATATACGCGTCCTTCCACTAATCCTCTTGGGAAATCTTTGGGCTATCATTCATAACCAACCCTTTTGGAAGAAGAAACCGTGATATGCAGATTAGGTCAGTTATGTATTGGGTTTCTAGCTAGTGAGTTAGATACAGGAGAATAGATGAATAGACGGAGTTGCCTGCAGATTGAACTATTAAGAAGCGGACGCCTAGGAAAGATATCTCCCAAACGGGTATTTGTAAACATTGATAGCGCGTTACGGGCATTTAATATTTCAAGATATTTAAGTGACGATTGGTCACTTTAGCTAAATTGTAAATCAAATATTAGAGTAGTAGATTGATCCTCCTTTTATGGATCAATTTAATGGAAGTCTTCTCAGATCGTAGTGAAGACACCTCTGCTCATATTTGAACATCTTATCCTATTTGATTACTTGAATTGCGTCCGTTGATAATTAGTGTACTTAATAAATAGTTAAAAAAGTATTATTGTGAGTCGTCCTTCACTTCCTCCCACACCTCTAGCCGGGCCCGAGAGTAGATCCCGTGTGTTACAAGTTTTGTAGCTAAAATATGTACCCAATCAAACTTTTTCGTGTGAAGTAGATGCCTGATTTACAAAATACATTGATATTTCCGATAATTCATACTGTGCCAGCACATGACGCGTAACAGTTCGACATGGCAACTCTGAATACAGAGATTAACAGATTAGTCTTAAAATATTGATATTGAAGACACTTTTCGAGAAAGTGAAGAACCTGTAAAAGAAGGACTGCCCTCTCTAAAAGAGAGTGGTTGGTCACATATATTTGAATGTTTATCATATAAACTTTGTAAGTGTGTCAGCGTGAAAGCTCATTTTTACTTCACAAAAACATGGAACTTTTTCTCTAACTCTTAATCGGATTGGACCAAAACAATACAAAAATGACTCTAAAATATTTATTAATCACATTTTTCATGAAGAAAAAAAATGATTCTTTTCCAAAATAACATTACTCGAGGAGAATGACATCAACTCCACATATGGTTACGGAAGACGCGAAGTCAGCAGAAATCGGATCGTTTCACTGTAGTAAAAAGAACTTTGAAGATAAAATTTTTGCTTTGAAACATGTGTTTTTTATTTTGTTTATCGGGAGCAAAACACCACATTTGGACGTTTTCTTTTTCCTGCCCTTTAGTTCATACTTTAACCTAAGCATATTCTTACTATGAACGATTCCTACAATCTGATGAGTTGGAAATTTTCTTCTTGCAGCATAATAATTTTTAGGAAAGAAAATCCGAATAAAACATTTTATTCTATTTAATACTCACTGTTTGCTCAATTAATTATTATAATTTTTTTTTTTAATTTCTGAAATACTTTAGCAATATTTCAAAGAAAGGTAAGCTAAATTTCCAGTTAACATTTTAACTTGCACTTAAGAAACATTCATTGTGCATGAGAGAATATACATATTTCAGAAAATTAGTGTTAGGGAACACCATAAAGTTGAAAGTAGTTCCTACATTGTTTTAATTCAACGCATGGATAATTAATTTCTTTAACCTTTTAAATTTTTGACACTATAAAAATATGTATAAAATAATATTAATTAAACATTTTGCAAATTTGGGAGGAAATACTTTTTTTGTTAGTAACTTACAACTTCCAGTGAACTGAAATAATTTTACTAATAATTAGTATACTTGTTTACCATTAACATCAAATTGTTGCTTATTTTTAAGCCCCGTATACCGTTAACACCTTAACTGCCGATTAAAAGTTATGCGATGCGCTCCACAGTACCACCATTTTCCCCATTAGCAACCATATGTGGTGTATTAAAGGGAAAAGAAAAGCTATAAATGAGCAAATTTATCTCTAAAATAAGTAAATTCTTTGCAAACTTTAAGGGGAAGTTTACTGCATTTCAAAGACTTCGGAATAGTTTTACTGATAAAAGCACAAAGAAAAGGATCGTATTTAAGAAAGACATATATATACGTCCAGGGCATTTAACGCACCGGTTGAGAGATATTTATATGTCCGTCGGTGGCAATTAAAGGGTGAATTTATTTTTGTAATTTAAATGAATATTTTAAGCTAACTAAAATGTTCTTCTAAATGATAAAAATTAGAGCGATATTTCTTTGATTTATTTTAAATTGCTTATCTGTCCTGAGCCACACTGCTGCAAACGTAAATGCAACACCAATAAAGACAAGATATAGGACAAAATTTATTTTGTAGATGACACGTTGACCAAGTATCAAATGATTAAATTTATAGACTTCTGTGAAGTGTGGTTCCTGCCAGAATCAATAGCCAGAGTAGCCTCCATTGTTGGAGGTCACCGCTGCAACACCCCTCGGCATTGATTCAAAGAGACTTTGGATGTGTTCTTGGTGTACAGCAGACGAAGCAGCTTCCACACGTTGCCAAAGTTGATCTGATGTGGTAACTGGGGGTGTAATCTGGGTCAATCGTTGAGCAACCATGAACCATATGTTTTCTATCGGCGAAAGATCTGGAGCACGAGCCAGCCAGGGAAGCAATTCAATCTGGAGATTGACGAAGAACCTTTGGACAATGCGTGCCACATGTGGTCGTGCATTATCCTGTTGAAATATGGCTGTAGCCAAGCCCTGAAGGTAAGAAAGGACAAATGGCTCCAACACCTAGGAGATGTAGCGCTGGCTGTTTAAAGCACCGTTACTAGAGGAGTGCTGAGAGTGATATCCAATACCGCTCGATACCATAATACCCGGTGCAGGACATGTGTGACGGTGCATAACGCAGCTGTTCAGCATCCTCTCTCCACGGTGTCTCCAGACTCGAATCCGACCATCGTGGTGTTGCAGACAGATGCGTGACCCGTCAGTAAAGACAACTTCATTCCATTCTTCCACCCACATCCATCTTTCATCGAACCATTGGTGGCGGAGATATCTGTAGTTCTGCGTCAAGGGTAGACCAAGCAATGGACTTCTTGCGGACAGACCACTCTGCTGTAAACGGCGTCGAATGGTACGCGCAGACATTGAATGATGCGTTACAGACTCAATGTGCAGTGCTATGGTTCATGATGTGACTGAGCGATCCGTCACTGCCATGCGCACAATTTGCCTTTCCTCAAGTGAAGTGGTACACTGAGGTGGATGCGATCGACCACGTCGCACAGTGGTCAGTTTTTCCAATCTGGCGCACGGAAATTATTTTATAGCATTGAAGTCTTCATAATTATATCTAATAATCAAAAAATCGTAGTAATAAATGTAAATTGGTTATTCTCTTTTGTTTTTTCCAAGAAATAAGGTGAATAGTGTCTTAACTAATTTATGTCAAGTTTGAATTTGATCAATAATAAATGATTGCTGAGGGGAACTAGTTTTTAAACAAGAATCTAAGGATATTAACCGAAACAGTAATTTGACACATGGGAGAATATATACAAGAAATAGAGCGGCATGTTAAAAAAATTAAATTTTAACTTATTAAACAAATACAATCAAGCATAACAAGGTACTTATACAAAACAGGTTAATACGTAGTGTTTAAAAGGACTCGGCACCCTTTAAGCATTTTTTTCATTTATGTACTTAAAATTTATATTTTAGCATTTCATATAACGTTTCTATTTTAAAAAAATGATACGAGGTAAAATTTTGCACATATTATTCACAAAATTTTACAAACTTAATTTTTTTAAAAAACATTTTAAATTTTTTTAGATTTTATCCTTTTTGTGCTAATTAATTTTTTGTAATATTTCTAAGGATGTTTTAAACACATTTAGGGATCAATTTTACAAAATCTTAATTAATAAATGATGCATGAAATGCATAAAATGATATAAATGCAAAAATTCAAACCAAAGCCTAATATCTTCCACATTTAAAGTTTTTTGCTTCACATAATTTAGAAATATTATATTTTTATGAAAAACAAATAATGGAAAGAATTAAATTATAAAATTTTTACCCTGGCGAGTCTTTAGGTGTCTACCATGCATCAGCTTTAAACCTCGCCTTCAGTGATATAATGCTATTTTGGGTATCAATTTATTTCAAAACATCTTCCTGAGCTTTGGCTAAATCTGCATAAGGTGTGGTAAACAAGCGCTTGCATTGTAACACCTGCTGATATTTCATCAATGACGACACCAGGAGGATAACAGTTAATTTTAGACTCTATAAGCTTATTATAGTTGATGTAAATATCAGCGTGGAACTCTTTGCTATTTCCTTTTATTCTATTATATTGGCCTTTTGACATTTTGGTGTCGACATAAAGAGCCAAGGCTTTGTCAGGAGTCATTCTTTTCGCCGATTCTGGCTGTCAGGCTAAGCATTTCTTCAGGGGAGTAGCACGTCTAGGTGAGCAAGTAGTCACTTGCTTCAAGATTAAGGCAGCATCTCTTTCTCCAGTTCCTTGCATATTGACATTCTTGCTGCAAATGCCAGTTCCTGCTTGCTTGCTGAAGCAAGAAGAACACTCTTCCCGTCGTTTTGCTTTCCTCGAATGATTTTGAGGGTCGACCTGGAGTTGATTTGGATGGTATAAATCTTACTCTATTGGAGAAGAACTTTTCATTTCTACGGCACTTCATCTATCCCCCCCCCCCACAAACGAGCAGAAATTTTTAAAAATTTTCCTAAATTAAAATTGCAGCTGGTCCTCATATTTGTCAAAGTCTGTTGTAGTCCTAACAAAACTCAAAACAGTAGAAGTTTTGCGCTTGGGAACTTGCTCTTTCTTCCACACATCGAATAAGGCACGGTGAGTAATACCATCGGCCAACGCTCAAAAAAATCATAACTATGGGAGTTGCAGGAAGTAGCAGTTAAATTTGGTATTAAATTAAAGGTCTATATCTATTCTATGTGACTTAAGTGTTACTGTGATCAATCCGTGTCAATCCCAAAAGTTCTAGTCCATTATACACAAAAAACCAACATACGAAAGTAGGAGTTACATGCTGTACTAAATGTTATGTTTTTATAATTTTTAATCGAACTTGAACATAATTTGAAAGTCAAATCAAGAAATTATTTATCCATGGCATGTATTTTCAAAAAAAATCCCGCTAAAATCTGCAAAATTTTTTCCAGACAAAACGCTTGAACTTCCGATTGGAAAATGAGGCTCGCAATTGTTTCTTGTAGAAAGAACAAACCCGATATATACTGATGTTTGTTGAAAATATCCATTCGAGTACTAACAAACTATATGTTTACCACATGGCTAGGGAACTCAAGAGGACCATAAATTGCGGGTTGTTTTTTATTTCCGCGCAATTTCATTTTTCGGGTTTCCGTGTGCCAGATCGGGAAAACTGACCACTATGCGTCGGTCCGTAGTACCCTCCAGCATCCAACGGTCACATATCCGCATTACAGTTGTTTTGTTTCGTCCAACACGACTACCGATTTTCCTGAAAGATAATCCACAATCTCGGTAGGCTTCCTCTGTCGAACTCGGATACTTGATCAAAAGCTGATCGCTGTTTTCTACGAGACACAACTGATCGTTTTTTGAAAAAACTACAAGAAAAACACAATTGCCGAACTTGAAATCGTCGAAATCCCCAAGCCTTAAGTAGCTTTTTGATGCGGTGCCACAGGCGTTCGTGATGTGTGTCTGCGCTGAAAATTCTAATCATTTGCATATCTCACCTCCGCTAATGCATGTTGTAAATTTCGTGTTATTTGCGTGCTTCCTTCAGGGTGTTACATTTACGGTGGCCAGCAGTGTATTTCTTAAATGTTGTGTCAATATTAAAGACACATATTTCCACTGATTATTTTATCACATATGATTTTTAAGAGCAATAATTAGCTCAGTTTCTCTACGTACATTGACATACACAGATTACTTTTAGGGGATGAGGTATGTTTTTTTTAAAATGAGGACGAGAAATCATGCAAAAAATTATAAGTTCGTTGGTCTATGGAAGGCATTTGAACCCCTAAACTTTACCTTTGTGTGCGCATTAGATGTATACAATAAATTGAATCAAAGGATCTTTAACAGTATTTTACATGTAAACTAGAAATATAATCTCAATCATTTGAAATATGGGTAATTATTTAATTGCCCTTCAATATAAGGCATTCAGTAATGATATTTTTAAGCATTTGCTCTATACATCTGAATTATACAATTTAAATTCTCATAATATATCCAACGAAGAGTACAAGATCTTAAATAAAAATAATATAATATCCGACATAGAATACAAGGTCTTAAATAAAAAAAAAATATTGACTATTCCTTCTTATGCACTACTATATATCTCTCACTTTGAATACTCCTTTTTTTACTTTACTAGGTTAAGAAACTATTCCAACTTAATATATACTAGAAGACTTAAATAAAATATTAAATCCGATGCGTTTTCGGGTAACTATATTCTTGAAAGTAAAAGAAATGAGAAAATCGCGTGATATTCATTTGTGTCTTTTTATACAATGGTAACCTGTAAGATCGGACCAAAGATGTTTGTACTCACTGTCCAAAAAAATAAACCACACGCGAACAACCATTTTTCTTTATAAGAAAGATAATAAAAGATTAAAAGGTATTTAAAAATTTATTCAGTTGTATGTTCGGTTCAAGCTATATTAAGGTGAAGGACATTTTCACTACGTGACATTGAAAACTCTCCACCAAGAAGGAGTTGTCACAAAATAAAGCAAATTTTGGTGTAAGTGCACCTCACCAAGTAATACAAACGATGTCGAATGTGCTCTTTTCTAACACAATTTATAACGGAAGGCCGAGGGAGCCTAATGATCAAGGTATCGGATCGTGACTGGCATGTCATGAGTTTGAGCCCAGTACCACTGAAGACCTGCCGTGTAGGGAGAGCTCAATCTTCCTCCCGTTGGTGTGGTAGTTTGGAGTGGGTGGTGCCCACTCAGATGTCGTCCTCGTCACTCTAACATGATTCAAAATTACGATATCAGTCGCCTAAAGCCCTCGTGTACTTTATAATAGCGTCCGTAGCCAAAAGCCTCGTGTAGCGACGTAAATATTCACTCACTCACTCACTCACTCAAAGGAAGGAATCTGCAGAATGGGCAATATCAGCGGCATTATTTCTGCCAGAGATTTATCGGTTGTCCGAATGATAATTTTAATTACAGATAAACAAAGGCATTTCCTCTTAAGAATTCTTATTTTCATTAAAGAAAATGTCAACGTTTAGTGCGATGTTTTATTGTACGAATCCAATGTTCGCAAAGTAAGTCGCGCGCGTGCAGCAAATCTAGTTTATACAACATCATATCAGTCTCTGCTAGAGCTGATATGATTTACTTGTAAATAGGATTTTTTTTGACAATAGGCTTTGCCTATCGTACTACATTTTTCATGCCATTTAGAAACTGTAGACTTCGTTTATAAATAGTCCAAAATTTACGCTGTTCATGTGTTGCAGATTTAAATTTGATAAACCATGATACTACTTACTCTTGTTCTTGCGATGAAACCATTTTGGAACGAGAACGTTGCAAAACGAGGATGATCAACTTGTATTACATGAAACAGAAACTTAAATCTTTTTTATTGTGGATCATAGAAAACCGATCCGATAAATAGACTGTAGTCATATATTTCGGAATACCTACATTTAAATACATTTTTCTTGTCTCAGAGGGCGCATGTAATTACAAGGAATGCTAGGCCATGGATCACGTACACAGACACATTGATTTATGACAGGCAAGGTGATTGGTCGAAGAATGGGTGGATTTATGTGGTATATGCGTCAAATTTCAGCTGACACACAACTATGTTCGTTCTGTGTACCGGCTGAAGCAAAGATGTTTGGGGTAAGGAAATATAGCAATTTGGATACCACGATATCTTATGCCGCCATTTTACATCATGTGCAGTATTATTCTTATGTTCCATATCTAACATAACCACATTCTCCGTTAATTAGTTGCTAATTGCATGCATTTATGTTGTCAGCTAAATAGATTGTTATTGACCTCACAGCACATATGACATCAGCAATGGCGTCTTGTCAGTGTAACGCAGGCAGATGAATGACTTAGGGCAGGGAGGGGCAATCTTCGCCTCTTTTGCTTAGAAGGCTGCTGCTTTTCAGTCTTCTCCTTCTATAAATTATTAAAAAAATGACTATTACGTAAAAAACTGTGTCTCCTTGACTTTTTCCTTTATAATTATCTGCATTCACATAAAAAATTACCTGTATTCACGTATACATCTAAATATTTGACTGGTATAAGATGGCTATTTCTCTATTAAGTTATTTTCCATTAAGAAAGCTTACTAAGAATCAGTGGAAATATGCGACCATGGGAAGACATACTTAAGAGTGATCTTCAGTAACGTTTAATTATATAAATAAGTGAAGTCGAGAACGTTCAGGATTTTCGACAAGAGATACACTTAAACCCCCAACAGAATAGACACAAACATAATCCATAATTTATAACAGGCTTTAAGGCCGATAAAAATAATGTTGAAATGACTTTTGTATTCAAGAACATTCAAATTCAAATTTAATTATTAATACAGGGTGTCTGGACCTAAAGTATTCAAAAGCTATGACTTATTTTTCGGAATTACCTGTCAGAATGTAATAAATTGTTCATCCGTGGATTGGAATATCTACGAAAACTTTTGATTATTGATTGAAAAAACTTATTGATTTGAAAAATTATTCGGCAATCACACCAGACGGTAAACTTGTTACACTGGCTTCATTAGTAAATATGTGTTACCTTTTGTGCAATAAAAGACGCAGTGCATACTTTGGTTAACGGAATTAAAATTGGACATGTGCTTGCTCAGCGACGTGTTCGAGCGATATGGAATGTTGTTGTGTGTGTGACCGACTTTCATTTGAAGTCGCTCCCTCACCGTCCTTCCTACCCAAGGGTGTGAGATGAAACAAAGCATGACAAGGAACTTCCATAATAATTATTATTTTATTACTATTCAAGAACACTAATTAACCACAAGTTAAACTATAAGAGGAGGCCCTAGGAGTGATATAACGAAGGCAATGATCTCTAAGTGACAAGTGAATGTGTGTAATCAGTTTAACTTAACATAATCTATCTTAGACTATAAATTATCAATCCACAAATCTAGTATAGCACCTTCTAAGATCTAGTTGTGAAAAGGAATTAAATCTCACCTACATATCGCCACAATAGTTCCTCCACTCCTTCTATCTTACAATTACAAAACCTTGACTTTATACAGTCAAACTAATCTCCATATCAGGGTTTCTTCTTGAAAGGGATGGTTGTGAAATGTGAATGCTAGCCCCAAAGTTTCCCCAAGAAAATTAATAAGAAGGTCGTGTACAGATCCGTCACAGTTGTAACTGGCTTGCCTTATAGATTTATCATGACCTACAAGATGAATCACGCACACGTTCAACAATCTGTTCTATCACGAAAACTTAAGGATACTTGCCAGTCTGAGATATTAGCCTCTTTTAAAGTCCTTTCACATTGGTGGATATATTTTGATGTCGGAGTATCGACATTCCACTCTGTTCGAACAGGCCGCTGTACAAGCGTGACTGATTTTAATTCCGTTAACCAAAATACGCACTGCACCTTTTGCTGTAGCGTCTACATCTTTAGTAGTGAAGTCAGCGTAACAAGTTTATCGTCTGCGATTGCCGAATAATGCGCACACGTTTGACCGATCGGACTAGACCCAACAAATCTCGGAGGGCTTTCCAATCCACAGATAAACAGTTTATTACATTATAATGTAGGGGTTTATTACACCCTTTACAATAAGCCATAACTTTTGGATACTTTAAGCCCGGACAGGGGTATGTTTATACAGAATGTCTCATGTATAAATATACAATTCTAGAATAAAATACTTACAGCGTTATTTTCACAGAATTTTTTTCACGGTTTTTGGAATTTAAATTCATTTTATGATGAAATTTCTACAGTAGTTGTTCTTGTATTGAGTCAGGAAGTAAAAATTTCTTCCATAGTAGTTAGTTTTTGAAGAAATGTAAAATATTACCTTGAATAAAATTGTGTTCACATATTTTTAAAAACATTTATTGTGGCACGAGAGTTTTGATCGCAACTGCTACCAGAACCCGCCACCTGCTCAAGCGTATGATTATAAATAATTAATCTCTTTGATAGTTAGGTTCTCCTTTTTTTAGACCCTTTGAAAGTGCAACTGTCTTGTTTCTCTTACTAACTGGCTCTTCTGTCTCGAATGTTTGCCGGTTTTTGGATCATAAAAAAAATACTAAGAATTCTTTTGGGTGGATGTATTGTTATATTTAAAGTGAACTATAAAATCACCATTTGAACTAACTTTTAAATTGTTTTTGTTAAAATATGTCAAAAAATATTTTATTTACAGATAAAATCAAAAAAGAATACTATACTTTTCGAATTAATTGGGACAAACTTTATTTTTCTTGTCCGAGTTGGTATGTGTTTACTAGCTATGTCCCGAACCACCTCAAAGCGGTTATATCTGCCCAGAATTAATGTGACAAATGCACATTGACTATAATTTAACCCTTTAATTGGTTTTGTTACATTAGCAGTTCCGTTTAGTGTGGTATTTTCTGGTTATGATTTTGCATTCCACGTAACACGTGTTACTTTTGCTTGTTTAGAGATGAATATTACTCCGAGAAAGCGTTTTAAAATAATCACTTTTAATGAACCCACATATATAACTTTGAGAGATATAGCTACGGTAGTTGGTGTGTTCAAATCAAGTGTTTCAAGAATTTGAACAACATTTCAAGATTTCTTATGATCGTCTCCAAAAATAAATGAATATGTGGGGTCAAATAGAAAATTACTCCAAGAACTAATAAAATTCTAAAAAGAAATTACAAAACAAATTAAGTAAGATAAGCAGATTGTAATAAATAGTGGTACGTATGTGTGGCGTTGTAAAATAATAATATTCTGGAGGTCCTAGAATTGTCTTTTCCTGGGTTTATTGGTAACAACAACTTTCAACAATATACTTAACAATCCTTGACAAATTAAACCATTACATTAATTAGACTGAAACTAAAGAGAATTCTAATATTCAAGATAAAAATCCTAGTAAACAACGACACCTGGTACGCCGAAGCCAAGAATTACGAGTAAACAACAGCAATCTAGTTATGCTGAAGGCAAGTTCAAGATTCAACTGAAACATAATCCGTTACATATCGTTTTCTATCGAAATAGACCACGTGGGGTCTGAGGGTGGTTTCAACAACGCTTCACCCACTCAGACCCACCGGTTCATAATTCACAACACAGATACCTTCGAAGAGATTTATTGGGTTATGGTGTTGAAGTGCCGAACTGTACCGAAAATGGTACTGGATGTTAGCCGTAAGGCATCAAGATTGAGGAAAAAGTAATTTCTAATTCAAAAACCAATGAAGAAACGTTTAGCATGGGACAAAAATGCCGATCCTGGATTGTTTATGAAGCTGATGTTCAGCGATGAAACGCATTTTTGTGCATGGATACAAATCAAGTGTAGTTAGACGAAGTGAAGTTAAAACTGTGCTACCAGATAATATCCAACAAACTGCAAAACACCCTTTTAAACAGATGTTTTGGGAGTTTTTTCATAACTAATGACACTGGAAATTTAGTTCCTCTTAAAGGTAGGGTGAGTTATGTCAAATATATAGAAATATTACTCAACATAAATCACCCATTGATGGAAACATTTGATAGAGCCTTTCAACATGATTTGGCTTCTTGTCTAAATTTGATATGGGTCCCTCTTAGAATGTAAATGTAGCTTTAAAAATATTTTGCCTAAAATGCAAGATATTTTTTTCTTATCCATGACTCAATTGAAAATTAGAAGTCATCCTGATGCTGATTGAAAGTTATTAACTGATGTATACTAATGTTTTTGAAAATAGTGTAGATTATTGTGCTCCGTCGAAAATATACCGATTATCCAATAGAAAACTTATATTTAGCAAATATGCAGGAATGATAGATCTTAATTTTATTTTCCTGTTGAACATTTATTTGACTCATGTTATTAAAAGATATTTAAAAAAAAGTGTTTCCTCAACTTATTTTAGATTATTTATTGATAGATTGAAGAACCCAGATGAGCAAGATTTAAGTTTAGATCTTAATATTTCTTCATTATATTAGAAATATTTCCTGCTTCTGTTGGAAAAAATGGACAAATGAGCTTTTATTATGTGCCGAACTGCATAGCAACTCGAGGGCTATAGGCGACGAATCTAATAATTTTGAACCTCGGTCAAGTGACGAGGACGACACTAAGCTCGCGCCACTTCTTAAAACCACACTACACCAATGGGAGGGTTCTGTACCTCTAAAAATTTAACCTTCATAGATCCCTTCTCATGACCATTCTCCAGTGACACTAGGGCTTTTACTCATGAGACGCTGGAATAGTGTTCGTGACCTTATCCACTAGGCTACGGCGGAATGAACAAAACGGAAAAAACCTGCGTAAATCAACACATATTACAATAAAAGGAATTTACAGTATTTTACGTAGTACATTGAAATGCTTCTCTGGATTCATTACTTAGCAGCAGAAATAATTCTTTATGGAATTACTTTGATTATTGAATACTATTGAATAGTTTTCGTTTCCCATAACTTAATTGAGTTAATTTGTTTTGTTTATAACTGAGTAACATAATACTGAGCCTGATCTTCACCTGAATCAACCTCAGGAGGTACCATGACAAAAAATATATTAATAGAAGAGTACATTAGAAAAATATTAATATAAAACTATTTAATAAAACCTGGATATATTTGGTTTGAAAATAATAGTTTTAAAACTAAACATATGAAACATATAAATTAAGAAAAAGAACCAACGTATATTATTTTCCACCACAATATTCGATAGGTTAATGCTCTTTCGGAAACATTCTAAAATCCCCTCTCTCCCACGCCCTTTCTCAGACGTGCCGATATATTCGGTGATGGATGTGTGGGAAGCCCGGGGCAAACAGGGCTCATGTTTGCTCCTCTGTACTTCACGAGTCTGGATAAATCTGACCCGCGAAGGAAAAGCAAGGATTACGTTATTTCTACGCAAACAGTCCGGGTACGAAAATATTTCTGGGGAAAATGTGTTGTGTTGGTATTTGATTCTGTTTGATTCGTTTCTCAATATTCTGATTCCTTTTTGTGACAGAATTTGTTAAAATCAAAACAATTATTTGTAGATTTAAATACAAGAATTAAAAAGCACCAATTTCTTAAAAGTTATGCTAATATATAGCAACATAGGAATACTAATGAAAAGTAAGGAATTTGCTTAGGAATTGTATGGCTAAGTATAGAAATACATATTAGTTTTCTAACTTCTTTTGACAAAGTTGGGACAGTATTATTTATTTTTCTTATAAATAAAAAAAAAATTAAAAATAGATAATTATCTGCTGTGATATGTCTAATGTATTAGGTACTTTTTTAATCAAAAGAAAATTGTAAAGGGATTAATCAGTTTGGTTCATTAGGAAGATGTAAAACCATTGCTTATCACACCAATGACAACTGCTTAAAATTATTCAATGTATATATTTTTTAAAAATTATTGCTTCAATTAATTAAAATGCAGTTTTACACGTGATACCCAAATGAAGAATTTTTAACTTTTGCATTTGACAATTGGAATTTCTTGAAAAATCATGATTATTATATGAAAGTCTGTAATAAAATGGAAAAAATATGTTTATGTTGTATATGAAAATGCCCATGATATGTTTAGGATCCTCCTAGAGCATTATTATTTAATTGTTTAATAATTGAAGCAAATTACTTTTCTCTAAAATTAAATATTCATGTCAATATTTTTAAATTTTAATTATGGGATTTTAGTGTTAGATTGCAGAATGAAATACTACATAGTTGATAAAAATGTATAGAACGATAAGTAAACATCTATAGTATTTTGAAAATGTTATAAATATTCTTTTTTTCTGTAGCAGTTTGGAATTTAAGTTACGAATGGCTTAATCACTAATAGAAAATCTCAACTTAATGGACAAAACAAATTATTAAAAAAATTGTATTTCAAACTATAAGATATATTTATCTTAAAATAGTAAATTTCATATAGAACCCGGTTTACCAATATTTGTAATAGAAATCTGAAGTTTATTGAGAACTACAGGGAAGACATACATGTATATATAATACACGCATATATAAATTATTTATTTAACTTTCTTAGTAAGCATAAAACATAATATCTGCACTATTACTTATACTAATAAAACTTCCTACAATAGGCTTAATAAATTACACAAATACACTTTAAAAAACTAATCCTAGCCAATTTTATCTCTTTTTTCTCTATTTCAGGTTATGTGAAGCTTTATTAAAAAAAATTTACTGTCTTGACTGTTCTGAATTTCTTTCATGAGGACACAAGTCGGGAAAAGATGATTTAGATAATAAGTTTACTACTTTTCCAGTTTTGGAATTTTTTGAATATTTTTTCTCTAGAATATTATAATTATTTAAAGTTGTTATAATTTAAAATGCCATGCAGAAACGGAAAATTTATTTTCGAAAAAAAAAAGGGAGTATTAGATAATTTAAGAAAACTTTGAAAAAAAGAGTAAGTCCTTTTTTTCCCTTTAAATACTCTTTTTTTAGTTGGAAATCAATGTTTACTAAAAAGGTTTCCTCTTGTGTTCTAAAAAGCAATTTAAATTTTATTCTCACTTCAACTTTCTATACTCTAATGACATTAAAAATATCATTGTTTTATTTGAAATAAAAATATAAAAAGTGTAGAAGTATTACAAATCACACTATGAATAATTATTTTCAAGAGGATTGGAGTAGTTTATTATTTTTGAATAATACAAAACACATTTAATACTGAATAATATTATTTGTTAAGAAATACTATTAGAATTATTTCGTACAATTTCTACATATTTATATAAAATGTAATATCCTTTTCTTTTGTATAAAATTTGATATCACTTTCTTACTATAAACACACGAGTTCTTTCCTTCTTTTATTTGTATTTTTAACAACAATTATGTGTCTCATTGCAATAAACAAATCAATAACTTGTCTAGAAATCTAAGGCAATGTTATCGACTCGAGAAAAAACCATAAAAAGGAAATAAAGGAACGAACAATGGAACTCCTATAAGGATTAATTTCGTGAAGCGAAATCGAACAGCCGTTTAAAAAGAGATCATTCCCAGTGCAACGCTTTAATCCGAATCTTACCCAATTGTTCGACAGGGCATTCCCTCACTTATTCCTAGTCCAGAAGATTGGAGTTGCATTTCTCTCGAGGTTTGCTGTAGTACAATGCATTCCATTCAGAGAAGGAACTATTTCCTCTGTGAGAACAACCCTGATTTTTTTTTAGTCGAGGGTTTGGGGGTTCACGAATTTATAGATATTTAATTGAGATACGAGTGTTATAATTGTTTTTAATTTGTTTTTAACCAGTGGTTCTCAAAGGTTCAATATCACCGACCCAATATTCAATCCTAATTTTTATCGCGACCCTCTCATACAATAACAATGTATTGAATTCAATAATACTATACTTTGATGCTAAAACTACGCTATATGACTTTAACCCCCTGAAATGCCACCTGCATATATAAACGGCTAGCTCAGCCAAAGAGTTGATTTCCGCGGACGTATATATACGTCTTTCCGAAGTACGATATTTCCTGTGGACTGCTATTCATAAAAAAATCCAAAGGTTTTGGAAAGCAAATGCAGAACTTGACAATAAATATGTATGTTTGCGAAGGATTTACTTATTTAAGATTATTTGCTTCTTTATCCCCCCCCCAATATATCACATACACACGCCTACTTAAAAAAAACGGTTGCTTTTGAGAAGTGAATTGCGTAACTTTTAATCGCCAGTTAAGGGATTAATTATAAACCGTACAAATTAAGATAAACGTCAATTTTTGCATATAATTTTATATATTACAATCCCATGGGGGAACTGGTAATTATTAAACTTGTTCTTAACACTTAGTAGTGTTAAATTAATTATAAAATATATTGCGTAGATCACTGATACATTCATTAGTATAATATATCAGTCTAAATGTGTTTTTTTTATTTTTTAATATGTCAGAATGTATTTTTTGTTTGTTTACTTTCACTAAATTAATAAACATTTTAAATAATTTGTTGCTTTCGACTTTTCAGTATGCTCGCGCCCCCTCGCAGAGTTTCCACGTCCCCCAAGGGGGTGCGCCCTACAGTTTGAGAAACGCAATTTCCAACTGATAGACTAGAGCTGAACGGACAGAATAAGTATTTTGCTTTGCGTTCATATGCATTGCATTATTTGTGAAATTTATTTTGAAATAGGATCTTACCACATTTAATTAATTAATCGATATTTTTACTTTAAACACTCACCTGTCAGATCTAGAGAAGTAAATTTACTCATGTTCATAAATTAAGGATAATGAAAGCTCCAGAAAATAAAGGTTAAGTAACAAAACAAACAAGACTTGTTCATAAAGCGGATTTATTGAAAAAAGACGTGACGGATCTATACTCGTCCTTATACTAATCCTCTTGAGAATTCTTTGAGGCTATCAAAAATAATCAATCTTTTCAAAGAAAAAGGCGTGATACGCAAATTAAGTTTATCATATATAGTTCAAGTTCACGAGTTAGAGGAGTTAGTGAGTTAGAAAGTGAAGAAGGATAGATAGTAGAAAGTTAGAAGGCTAGAATGTTAGTTAAATAAAGGTGACGTGAGTGAGTGAAAAATAACCTCGCGCTGCTACACGAGGGCTTTTGGTGACGGATCTCGTAATTTTGAACCATGGTCAAGTGACGAAGTGGACACCTGAGCTGGAACCCTCTGTCCTAACTGCCACACCAACGGGAGGACAGATGAGCTCTAGATGGGTTTAAAGTGCATCGCTCCCCTACGCGGCGGGTCTTTAGTGGTACTGGGCTCGAACTCATGATATGCCTGTCATGATTCGATACCTTGACCACTTGGCTACCACGGCGATAAAGTTGATAAGAGAGATGCAAGATGAGGATTACCGTAAAAGGTTAGAAAGGCCTTGTGAGAGATTAAAGACAGGAAGTTGATATTGATAAATTAAACCTTAATGGATTTGAAGACTGCCTACAGTTCAGGTATTGTCACCTTCATATTACGTTTGATATTTAAAGTATTAAAGAGGTTAAGTGGCAATAGTTATATATCTACCGCGTAAAGTGATATTGAGGAAGTGGAACTATTATTATAAAGTGGTTTATTAGATGTCTTCTCCCAAAACGCGACTCTTGTCCCTTTCCTCTGTTGATTGATTGGAACATCCTATTTATTGTGTAGCATTGGATTGTGTTTGAGTCGATTAAAGTGTTAAATAAAATAGCTGGAAATTATGTAGAAAAATCCTTCACATCCTTCCGCAACTTTAGCTGGGTCACAGGATAGACGGGGAGGAGGGTTATTGCAAAGATTTAAAAAAATAGTGTATGTATGATAGCACTCATATAAATTAAAGAATTTTTTCTCCCTGTAACAACTATAAAAAGTACCCCCGTTACAAAAACTTAATATCACATGGTTGGTATGATGATTAATACCAACTCTCATGCAATGAAAACAGTCCGTGTAGCACCTAGTCATGCTGTGTATCAAATTTATCGAGATGATATTAGGGAAGATTATTCCATTCAGCAAGCAATGAACTCCGGAGTTACGGCACACGTGTAGGAGGCGGTTGGTGGGCTACAATTCGTCAAGAAAGCATATCCCAAACATGCTGTATCGGATTCAAGTCAGGTGATGACGGTGGCCATTTCATATGGGTGATATCCTCAAATTGAAGGCCTTCACTTACGATGTTTGCTAGATAAGAATGGGTGTTTTCGTCTTATAACACAAATTCTGTGATCATGGCACCCCTAAATAAAAGTGTGTGTTGTTTAAGAATGATGTTTTTAATATTTACAATGTCATAGAATGGTGTACATAAATTTAGCCTGTCACGCTACCAATTTGAACATGCAGGTCTGTTAGGGAGCCCAGTACCGAACAAAAATGAAAAAGGACCATTCTTTATTTCTTACATTTTGTCATTTGCCCTAAATAACATTTTTATATTGCAAAAAATTATTGCATGAATCTGAAGAATTAGAGATAATCTTCACTTATTTCAGCCCATTTAATTTAAATATGTTTTATCCAGAAATACATTTAAAGTATTTGTGAGAGAACATTTTTTTTTCCAATTTAAGGCAGGAACTTCATTTACCCAAGCATAATTCTGCATAATTGCTCACGCTAGCAATTTATGAAATATAGAATTATTTTGCCTAACTGTCTAACATAATGTATTTGTTAAAATAAATTCAAGTACGAATTTTCAATATTTGTATTTGCTTTTTTTAAGAAATTATAACATGAAATCATATAATATTAAAACCCTAAAATTAATTGTAATATAATGATTAATGAAATAAATATATTTATAATTTTGCTAATGATTTGAGAGTGTGCTTGTCAAGAAATTTTTTTTTCTCTTAAATACTATTTTTAGATACACATAAGCTCAGTTTTTTTGTTTTTGTTTTTAAAACAATATGGTACTGCAAAATTAGTTTGTAAAATGTCTTGGAAAAAATAGTATGTAATTATTTTGAAAATGTATCAAAGAAAATCTAATTTTCTAAGACTGTCTTTAAATTACTAAATTCTAATAAATTTTACTTTATTTAAAAGCTTATCCAAAATTTATATTAAGACCATTTTTACTAAACAAAATCTCACATACTTTCAACCTGAATCGATTGTACAAATGAAAAAAGTCGGTCCAGATTCAAAATTACAAATTCTTCTTATGTTATAGTAATATATATAAAGATATGGGGTTATAAGAAATTAATATAATTTTAACAAAAACTATAAGAATATGACAATAATATAATGAGTAAAATAAATTAGAAATTATTTCTACAGTGAAAAACTGAATATATGGTAAAAGAGAGCTTTCAGTAATGAATATCAAACATATATGGAATTTCCTTTCGTGTAGCAATGATAGTAATTAGGTTAGGTACATCTTACCAGCGTTCAATAAAAGATAGTTCACATGAAAATGGCTAGAAAATTAATGGTCTATCTATTATGTAATAACTAGGACGTCATAAAAACATTAATATAACCCACGCTTGGATCGGTACAACTGTGATTTAATATGTTTAACATGCAGATTGAATTGGCTATTGTGTTAAATAATTAAAAGATGATACAGTGTTGTTAATATATGCTATTAATTTTCCATGATATTATTCAAATATGTTTTCCTTCTCCAAAGCCAGGTTAAGCCTTCAGATTTTGAACAATTGTTGCTGAAATGTTTTTGGAATTTTGAGTTTAAGGAAGTTATACACTCCTCAAAAGTTAAAATTGCAACACCAAAAAATAATGCAAGTGTGACGGATCTATTCGCATCATTTCCTGAATCCTCTTGGGGAATATTTGGTCTATCAATTCGAGTTTATTCACAACCAACCCTCTGAAGAAGAAGCCCTGATTATTCAGGTAATTTCGGCTATATACAGTCAAGGTTTTCAAGCTAGTAGGAGAAAGAAAGTGAGGAGATAAGATAGATTGCTACTGATCAGGTATTATACCATTTTGTTGCGTATTTCAGATATTTGAAATGTGAAAGAATTAAAATGACGATTGGCCACTAAAGTTTAATTATTACTCAGATAATTGGGACAGCTGATTTGATCCTGAAATAAGAGGGTCGATATTTGAAGTCTTTCATAACTCACGCATTTTTTTTAAATCCACATATTGCTTAGATTGAGAACATCTCTTCTCGTATAAATTGTGAATTATGTTGATAAATTATGTGTTTAATTAGCAGATGGATTGTTGATATGGATAGTCATCCTTCCTTTCCTCCCATAGCTCTATGTGGGGCTGAGAGAACATCTAAGTCCTTACACACGTAGCGTCACGCAAATTTTAAGAGCGATAGTGGTGAGTTGGATTTGCAAATGATTACATTTTCTCCAGCATCTGATTACGTCGTACTCAAGTTTGGGTTGTAAAGTCAATCAACAATCCTCCTCTCATGAATATCTTCTAAGATTTTACGTCGCATTTGCGATTTTTGAAGAACCACAAAAAATGCCTTTGAGACTTTGTTGAGCTCAATACCATCAGTTAACGACCGGGGAACGTGACCCAATCATCGAACTGCATGTATTACATTTGTCGCTACGCACGATAGCAACTAGTGTTGGGTCCAATGATAGTGATGTTTGACGTCGAGTCAAACAATGGATTCAGGAAAGTCTACGCTCTCGCCGAAAAGAAAATAGTACGCTCAGACCGGCATATTTGCCAGTGGACTATTCGAGACACTTTCTCCATGACCCGAGACGTCGGAAATCGGTTGCCTCCAGAAGCAGGTGGATCTGTGTCGACCCAAACCATACACAACAGATTGTGTGAAATACAGTTAAGTGCACGGGTACCAACAAAATATGTACCGTTGACCGCTCAACATAGGCCAAAAGTCTGGTGTGGTGCCATCGCCATCATATCTGTACTATCGAACGGCATCGGGTATAATTCACAGGTGAATCTCGTTTACGTCTGTGGAGGAATGACGGCCATCCACAAGTATGGCGGTGACTGTGTGTGATCCGATGGGCCCTATGAACCAACCCATTTCCCAAAGCATCAAGCCGGTTCTACACCAGGAATCAACGTTTGAAATGGCATAATATTTGATCACATGACGCCTATGGTACACATTGACGGCCATTTAACAGCGGATCCTGCTTCACAAAGATAGTGGAACCTGTTGTTCTGCACTTGCTGCAGGCCTCACCCAACACCGGTATTCGAGAAAGGCAATGCCAGGCCGCATGCGATCTCACAACTAAGATATATTCAGTAAAACTTGAAAATTTAAAATGTAACGTAGAATAATAGAAAGCAACGTCGAAGCATTTTATTTGAAAATTATGTTCTCATTAAAGTAATTACAAATGCATGCTTGTAAGTACTCTAAATCTCGCATACAAAACTTTTTAAGCACTTTGCTTCAAAAAAAAGCTTTTCAATTTTAACGTATACTACATGAAAGAGAAAGGAATAAAAGGAAAATCGGGTTAAATACTTTATTTTTTAATTATACTATAACAAATATCATCCAATGTGCTGAATTGTTCTCAGAATACGTATATTTTTGAAATTTTAAACTTCCGTGCATGCTTAGCTATTTTTTTAAAAGAGATTTTTCTCTTTGTTTTCTTGCAAATTTTTATTACAAATATGTTAAAATTTGACATTTAAGCATTTCTCTACTTTAGTTTTTCTGAGCATTCGTTATATTTAGAAGAAACGATGTACCACATCCTATTTTTCGATGACAAAAGCTTAATTTAAATGACTTTAATTACAGCTACATTAATAAATTTTTCAGGTATAATAGGACTAACCATTAAATGTTATAACACCAATTTAATTAGAAAACTTAAAATGTTAATTTATGTTTCTTCTGAAGCTTGATAAGTTGGCAGGATGTTTGTTGCCAATTAAGTGATGTAAGATTTGGAATCCATGAAATACGAGAGACAAAACAGATTGTCAAGACATTATACAAGCAATTAATATTATTGCAGAAATTGAGAAGTTATTTTTTTAACCGTTCAAGCTTTGTAAAAAAAAGAGCCAGATAATGCAGTTTCTATGCATCATTGTTACTTTTAAATGAGAATATAATAAATTATTTTTTTAAAATAGTTTTTGATAAATTAGGAATTGATTTATCATTTTACACATCTCCACTAATAACGCTGCAATTTAAATGTAATTTTGAAGTAACTGTAAATATAATGTGTGTAACAAATAAGCATTTCTATAAAAGAAAGGCCAACACTTATGAAAAAAAAAAACTCACTTGGATTCCAGAAAAAACAATGGTACTGGAAATAAACTTTAGTATAACCCACACCTTAATTTACCTTAAAAGATAATTAAAAATTTATTCTTAATTCCGGTACACATTTTTACGAAAATTTAAGGTATCGAAAAGTAATGGACATTTGTAGAGTATTGTTATTTATATTAGCTATATTAATATCAGCATAGTAGAGTGAATTTCATTTTGAAAGAGAGAATAAAGGAAATAACATTTCATGATTTAAAAATTATGAAATTTTATGTGTATTATCTAGGAAAACAAACCATGCAATATAAATTCATCAATATTTAATATGTATTAACAATTAAATAATAAAGCAAAATCAAATTCAACAATTATTTATCTTAAGTCATAGTTTATACTTATTATGGATTTCCTTTCCAAATAAAAAGACAATTTCAAAAAATCTGGTGCAATCAATTTAACGTTGATACTACTTACACTTATAAAGGACTATTACAGGAATAGCAACTACAATTATCAAATATTTACAAATTGTCAATACATTATCAAAACAATTATGAATGAAATTTCAATGTATTCAATTCAGAGACAAAACGCATTGAAATTTCATTGTGGCATAATCATAAAGTTTCGAATTTTAAACAACGATTATAATCTTTAATACAAAAGAACATCATTATTTTTTTATTTTTCTATCGTGCACTTGATGTCTTTGAAAGTTTTAGTTTCTTAACTCCCTTGGAGGTTCTGAAAAAAATGAGCCGAGCTCACTCTGGTAGGAAAACGTGAATTAATTATGTCATCCGAATCCTTATCAGAGAATCGCATCTCGGATGTAATGTGTATGGAAGAAAGAAACGAGCACAAATCGGGTGAGCTCTTTATTTGACAGTAAGCACTTAGACTTGTCTTGAAATGTTTGTGATCGCTTTCTAAGAATAAAAGCCACGTGTTCAAGATCATTGTACTTAATTAGCTTAGTGAAAATGTTATTGTGTATGAAATTTGATTCATGTTCATGTAATTCCCATTGTGTTGCTAAATGTTTTAACAGTTAAATGACCAACTGAAGCCCTAATGCTGTACGATAAATATATTTGCTATGGAATTTTAATTTTGAAAATTATCATACAAAGATAGTTGTATTGGATTTATTATTATACTCTGTTTATATAGTACCAATACAGGAAATGATTGGGATGATAAGAACATATAGTGGATCTATTTTGCTCCATGACGAATTAGAGAGAACGCGTTGAATAGATATGATCTTCGAAACTCTAAAAAAATATTTATGCAGAACGATTGGGGTAGCTAGAGATTATAAGATGAATATTTCTCTGTGAATACTTAACATGTGGACTCACAAAATTTAATTTCTGTATCATACGATAAACAGAACTATATTTCTTTGCTAGACTTTTATATTTGGTTATATCCCACAATTTTATATTCAAATAGAAGATTTATCTGAAACAATTGTAAAGTGAGTCTATTTTTAAAACAGGTATCTCTTCCAGCGCGCCATCTGAGTCATTTGCATAAGTTAGCTTATGTAAACAGGCTGGAGTGATTCTTTCGGTGGTAAAAACCATGCCATTCGTTGTGAAAAAAATTATCAAAAAATCATCACACACGCCCGCAAATATACATAAATAAATATGTAATAATATGATACATATGGCCACAGATGCAGCCGGATATGGCCACTTTGGTGCCACACTTACTAAAAAATTATCAGTTAAAAATATTTTATAAGTATTTAATAGGCAAGCATTAACTTTGCAAAGATTTTAACGGAATATCATTGATTAGTTTGGATTAACAAAAGGCCACGCGTTACGTTAATAATGGTGGCTAAATGTGTGTGTGATTCTAGAGAAAAAGAACGTAAAATTAATATATATAATATATATATATATTAGATAACTCTCAATAACTGTATTTCTAAGGCGAAAAGACAGACTTTTTAAAATGCACAAGCAAAACCCTTTTAAGATAAGATTTAGCTATATAAAATATTAATCCATGAAAAGAATTTCTCAAATTACGTTAGGAAAAATGATAATTATTTTAACTAATCCGAGTATTAATATGTGTAATTATAATGCATAATTTTAGTTCTGTAATTAGTTCCATTTATGATATATTTCTTACAAATTTCACTATTTCTAATTTTTTAGATATATTCTGCATGTTAAATAAAAGTTTTATCCCGCATTTGTTGTGTATAATGCATAAAGAAAAATAAATACATTTAATTTTATAAAGAAAAAAACTAATAATTAACTTATTTAAAAATACAAACAAATCTATGAAAGCATTGATTTTATGTATAATTAACTAGGCATTTTTATTGAGCTACTACACATTTAAGAAAATTCAAGTAATATTAGAAATGTATGGGTAAAATTCTTCTGCAATAATTAATATATTTAGTAATGTAATAAAATATCATTTATTGATTTTTTAACCAGAAAAGTGTTTTCTTATGTAAGGAAATATTTATTATTTGTAATATGTAAATCCGTTTTCCTTTAAATTCTCTCTCACTCTATGGAGATATTTTCTTAAAAAATAAAGTCTGCTGTTTCAGTTGTGTTTTTAAGTACATGTCTTTAAAATTTGAATGTATCATTAGCATTAATATTTTTTTAAAAAGAAGTGATGATAAACATTTTAACTATTAGTAATTTACATTTATATATTTATTTTGTATGCGTATGCATACAAATTTTTAACTTATTAAAGAGTTTTAATTTATAGTTATTCCCTTCACACTCGGTTATTTTTAGCGTTGATTAAAACACTTCCCACGCAGTTTTCTTAGGAAACGAAATTGTATGTAATAATTCTTTCAACTTTTGATAAGTATTATTCGAAACATCTTTGTAATTAGTTAGTTTTTCAATAAGTTCTCCATATGAAAAAATTCAGACGTTTTAATTATTTTTTTCATTTCCTTTTCTACATTAATGAATTCGTATTCAATTTCACTTTTTTCAGTTTGATTAGTGGGCGAGAAAAACCTATGAATCTAATTAAACTAACTGTGAAAGAGTTTTAAAAAATTATTTTCTAAATAAACTGATTTAATGTATTTCCATTCCGAGATGAAAATACATTTATTATTAAGCACTTTTTAGGCGAGTATAATAATCTATGTACAAATGAAAAGCTTCATGTTATATTTTAGACAATTTTAGCGTTTAAACCATTATATCTAACTCTTAAACAACTAAATCATTTTGTGTGCTTATTTTTATCATTTTCGTGTAAAAATATTTTATTAATGTATTCTTTACTAGAAAAATTGAATACGTATATTGAAAAAAAATTATTACATTATAAGCAAAACATATTCCAATTTATATGAATATTTCCTTCAACTATCAAGATTCAATAAATTATTATCTTAGTGTACAGCTATCAATTTGTTGTAATTATTTCATCTACATTTAGACCACTAAATTTGTATGTATAAGTTTGTTCCACATATCAGTTAGAAAGGAAACTGTTAGCATTTAAAGAAATGTTATCATAATGCCTACTTGCTACGTATATTGCACATTATAATATATATAATAAATCCTGACAAATGTACCATGTCTGCAATCGTTAAAATACCAATACACAGCCCCATTAGAGAATATATATATATATATATATATATATATATCCTCATGTTTTCTTTAATTCTAAAAAAAAGACATTTTGTGCAATTAAATACATTTCTAGTAAAATGATTATAATTATTGCAAGCTATTTGAACATTTAAAATAGCACAGATTGAAAAAAATCCTTTTTGAGCATGTTTCTAGTAGATATATGTCAAATTATGCTCTAAAGAAAATTTAATCTTTAAAAGACGTTTAGTTTTGAGACAAAGCAGCTTTTAGGGGTTGGACTTTAAGCTACGCTGCCAGTTCCATTTCTTTTATCAGTTTTAGGCGATACATGTCACATCAAAGAATGGCAACAAAGGGACGCGTTAGTGACCTACTGAGTAACGGGTAATTATCTACACGTCAAAGCATGAGATTAATTGACACCTATATATTTTGAAAAAACGTATAATGTGAACCCTTTCGCGACGGGTGTGTCGTATATGCACCAGTCTCAAACCCCTTTATCTAACGACAGGTCGTTCAATGCACTTTTCTGTTTGGACAGGTAAACCTGTAGAACCAGTACAAAACGTGATTCTTTAGTTCATCACCTGACTGCTGGTGACATTTGGAGAGGATGCATATATTATTCAACATGCGCAAACAAACCCCTCGACTTAGTGAGTTTTCATTGGAATCACTACTCGTCAGAAACAACGCTGGGGAGGTATTCGTGACTATGACCATCCCACTATAGTCTTCGCTTGTACGCTGTTAAGAACGCAGCTAAAAGTTGTGACACTCTGTTAAGGCCGGATTACTGATATGAAGGCTGCATTAGAACGACATGATGCTCATTATGCTGGAGCCTTGAAAGCATAGTATTCAATAGGCATTAGGTTTGAGAATCTGGAAGTGAACCTCAAGAGCAGTGTTTCTCAAAATGTGGGGTGCACCCTCTAGGAGGGCATGATAACTTTATGAAGGAGGTGCGAGCATATTGAAAAATTGAAAACAAAAGATAGTTAAAAAATAATTGTTTACTGAAGGTAAATAAACAAAATACAATCTGACATAATAAAAAATAAAATACACATTTACACTGACAGAATACACTTTCAAATGTATCATTATTGTACAATATATTTTATAATTTATTTAACAGTACTAAGTTAAAAACAAGTTTTATAACTACCATAAACCCATGAGCTTGACAAATTAACAATTATCTTGATAATTTCTACGGTTTAAAATTAATTACTTTACTGTCGATTTTAAAGTTGCGTGATTCACTGCCGTGATTCCAATACCACCGTTTTCCACGTAGGAACGCATATGTGATGTATTGGAGGGGGGTGGCAATTCGTAATAAGCAAATTCTCTAAAATTAGTAAATCCTTTGCAAACACTGTCAATATCATTTTATAGCATTCCAAAGCCTTCTGAATTTTTTTTATGAATAGTAGTGCACAGAAAAGATTGTACTTCGGAAAGACGTATATATACGTCCAAGGCAATTAACGTCTTGGCTGAGTAAGACGTTTATGTACTGCAGTGATACTTAAGAGATTAAAGTCGTATTGTAGATTTTCCATCAAAGTATTGTATCATATTTATTTCAATACATTGTTATCGTATGGAAGGGGAGCGCGATGAAAACTATAATAGAATATTGAGTCGCAAACATTGAAAGTTTAAGAAGCACTATCATAGAGAATCTGAGACAGGGGCGTAGAAATTACCGTGTCATCCGTATCCATGATACGGGGCCCTAAGCTACAGGGGCCCCAACGTGTGTAACTACAATCCCACTAACATGACTCTAATATCTAAAAAGGGGCCCCGAAAGAATTTTGTGTGGTGTGATACAAGGCCCACTCAGAATGAGCTACGATAATGGTCTGAGAGAATGTGTTAAATCGTCTGGGTTTACTCTTTTCGTGTCTCTTTGAAGGCGGAATATGTCACACATTCAAGAGACACGTGACGCATAATCACGTCTGTTTGGACGTAGCTGGGATTACTATTCGGCCAATGGATCTTGTCACCCCTCTTGCGGTGAATTTTGAAACTCAGGCAGGTCACTTCTCTATAAGCTGGATAAAGGGAGGTCAAAAGTTGACTTGCCCTAGAACTGGTGTTGGTGTGGCCCTTTCTTGGGTACTTTCCCACATGAAATTATGTGACCATTGGAAAGTCATTAATTTCCTAACAAAAAATCGGTTCGTTGGTGGAGATCGCCGCAAATATAACTTCTTGATAAATTTTTGAACTAAATACACCATTTATAGAAAGGCAAAATATATTACTAAACACGATTTTAACTCAAAGAAAGTATTAGAAAGAAGAATAGAATAAAATAAAAAGAAAATATAAAGTCATTCAATTACGTTATTTTTTTTTCTCTTTGCTTGGTTTTTCCCCATCTACTAAATTATTTGTCAGGTATAAACACAACTGGTTTATGTAAAAAAACTGTTGTTGAGAAATAATATCGGAGTTTTGGGATTTATATATATATATATATATACTATAACAAATTGTAATTTTAAAAATTTGATAATTTATTTTTAAATTAAAATTTTTTGTTCTAACATATTTCGAATTTCTATGTTTTGCAAGAGATCAAACCAAATAATATAGTTTAGATTTTTACATAATACACATAATTATACAGCTTAAATTGATAAGGTTGTCTTAATTAAAATATGCATAGTCACTTACACCTTGCTATTACAATAATCATATGCAGGAAAAATAATTAACACTTAAAATATAATTAACTTAAACACTTCTGTAAAAGTTAAAAGCGTGAGAAATAACAATAAGTAATCGCTAACATCAAAGAATTTGTAAATATTTCCCAAAAATCAATATTTTTTTTTTTTTTTTTTTGCTTTTCAAGAAGTAGTTAAAAAATATATAAGTTTTCAATTAAAAAAACATAAAATTCCTTTCCTGTCAGCAGTCAATTATAAGTCTCGAAGGAGAAATCAAATCTCATTTCTTCTACAAACCTCTCTTTTCTACTTTAATCGTTTTTGACAAGACCACGAAAAAGAAATAAAGAATTCATTATCCTAATCCATGGTATGTTTATTTCTTCGAAGGAAAATTGAAGAAGAAATGTTTAAAAAGAGATCATTTCAGTACATGTCCTTGATCCGGATCGTAGCCACTTTCTCGAGAGACTTGTTCCTCTATCGTTCTCGATTCTCGTGTGTTTTTCCCATTTCTCCTACTATCCTATAATAGAAAAAACTAAGGTTCTTTTTCCCTTGAGCTTTGTTGAGGTTGTGGTGAAATTAGTGCTGATGTTTTTTCCTTTTTGCTTTTTTTGAGAATGGAATGTTTCATATACTGTTCTGTAACCTGGCCTTAATTTTCATTTCAATTGAATATACGGTATTAAAATAACTACTTAATTTATAAGTAAATAATTGGATTTTCTTTTATTTATTTTATGTAGTTGTATTAATGCTCCTGACACTTGAATACTTTTAATATGACTTTGCTATTTAATTGTGTTGATAATGGTATAAACAAGATTCATTAATCCTTTAACTGTCGATTAAAAGTTACGTGATTTGCTCCCCAGAACCCTGGTTTTTCATAAGTAAATTTTTCTTTGAAATAAATAAATCCTTCGCAAACACTATAACGATCATTTTATTGCATTTCCAAGGCTTAAGAATAGTTTTACTGAAAGCATCTCAAAGAAAATGAACATATTTCAGAAAGACGTATATATACGTCAAGGATGTTAAGCATACCGGTTGAGCATGACGTATATATAAGCCATGGTATAGGATTAATATTGTGTTTTTGTGAAGTAAGTTGTTCGATTTTATTCTTTATTAGAATTTAATTCTTTTTAACACCCTTTGTTTTCAAAATGGTTTGAAATGAAATTCATTTTTTTTCCTATCGCATTAACTATTTTAAGGAATACAAAACGAAAAAAATAATTTCTAGGAATTCAACAGAAAAATTTGTGAGGCTTTTAATTAGGTATCGATACAGTATTGTTATGTTATTTTTTTACATTCACAAATCCAAATATTTTTTATATTGAATATTTTCAAAAATTCACATTACATACAACACAAACAAATAAATCTCAATCTGGGATGTTTCTTAGGTTTTTAAAATTTAAAAAAAAAAAAAACTGTATTGTAAATGCAATGCTATTGACTTAAATTATCAATGATAGCTGTTCATTTTTCTTAGATATAGATTACCATGCGTAGTTATGCTAATATATTTTAGTGACATTGATCAGTGAAATATTTTAAGCGTTTTAGTTTTATATTTCCAATGTAATTTTGCTGAATGCCTATCTCATTCACTTCTTTGAAAATAATTCAGGAAAACGATATCAATTTTTAGGAATGTCACAATTCTACTAAAATGCTTGTTCAGCGCAGGAAACAAATTTTTTTTTTATAGTTTAATATTTTTAACATGAGTTAAGTAGATGAATTTATTATTTCTGAATAAAACTTAATTCATGATTTATTCAAGCACAAAATTTAAGGATCTAATTTGTTCTATACAGTGAGTGTCATTAAAAGAAATTAAAAATAAATTTTTCAAAGGATTTCTTTCGATTATCAGAACACAAAGTTTAAGTTTAATATGATATAAAACTCTCATTATACATTTAATATATTCATTTTAAATAAAATTTGAACCATACATATATTTTAAAATGATTAGAATTAATTTAGTGAATAAATTACCATCTAATATGTAAGTGACATATGAGCCACTTTCTAAAATTTATCACACACACAAGTTGTGTTTAAGTTTGCAATTCAAAGCTTAATTATTTCGTAATAGTTAAAATACACTATTTCTTCTATAAATGATATACGTTTTTAAATATTCCTGCTCGTACCGAAATTGATTTGAGATAAAATGAGTACTGGGATTCTATCATGGAAGTAATTTTAGTAATATGAGGTAAGAAAATAATCTACCAACAAAATAAAGAAAATTTAAAAAATAGAAAAAATGACGTACAAAGGAAAATGAAGCTAAACATGTGTACCAGTCATTGCAAGTATATATAATATGAATAGCAGTATTCAAATTATTCTTTATTAAAATTTTTGTATATATATTTTGGATGTGATTGAAAATTTAAATTATTTCCATGAATGTCCCCCTCAAAAAAAGTTTAAAAAGCATATGTAATGCATGTATTTATGCAAACTTAGCAGTCCTTTTAAAACTTTTTTTCAGTACATTTAAGAAATAATATTAAATATTGAGTTTCACTGTTTATATATAGATATATTTATATACCGTATATAAGCCGCCTTTTTACCCAATGTTAAAGCTATTGAAAATCGAGGGTGACATAGAATCGAAGGGGAAAAAAATTCGTCGGATGAAGGAATTAGAGCTACTACAGGTGCATGTGTGTATTAAAAATATAATGCAGGTAAAATAATCCATTATTCTTTCTTATTAGTTCACATTAAAATTTTTTTTAATTTCAGGGACTGGACCGGATATCGATATAAACCATTTTGTGCTATTTTTCATTTTTCACAGAAACTTGTTGAGAATTTGGGTGCGGCTTAGAACCGATGGCGGCTTAGATCGGAATATATAAATATGGTATATATAAATCTATATATTTAAAAAACAACATCAATGAACTTTGGTTTATTGATTGTTAAATTTTGCACTTAATATATATATTGTAAAATCTGGCTTATTACGCTCACTTTAAACACAAAAAATAAATTTGAAACTTAAGGGTGCGTGTTCTAAGCCGGATACAAAAAATGATAGCCTTAAAAATTAAAAGAAGAAATGAGCAAAAGAAATTAGGCTTCTACTTATTAAATAATGTTTGTTCAAAAGAGGTGATATTTTTTACCAACTTAAACGGTTGCACTTCTCGAAGTATACTATTTCTTCAAAATTTTGATACAATACGTCGAATAAATGACTTTTAAGCATAACAGCATTGCACACTTATTTTTAGATTTCTTCGTAAAAAAAGAGGGTGCACGTTATCCGGCGAATGAACCTTAAAATTAAAAAATGCAACCTGAAATTATAAGTTCGCTTTGTACCCCAGATTTTACGGTATATACAGGGTGTCACAAAACGACCGCATAAACTCTGCACAGCTAGATTCCTCGTTGGGAGTACATAAAAACTGCCCAAAGAAGCATTCCTGTACGATCCATAGTTTACGAGAAAAATATGAAAAACAAAGTATGACATCACTTCCGGTGCAAGAGAAAAACACTTTATTGGACGTATTAACAACAGTGTTTGCATATCTTTCCAGACGATAATATTTCAAACGTTCGTAGCGCATGTCGCGTCATGCATGTGCGTGCCGTGGAATGACGTTAAGCCGCCGTTGAACTGGTATTTAAAAGGCTGCATCTTGCAGCTACCGGTAGTCTTCGTATGGTGGTCATGCATTCTGTCCGTGACTACTGCGACATGTACTTGCGACTACTGCGACATGCCATTTCAAGGAACTAGTATATCGAGACGTAGTGACAACACAAATGGATTTAGTTGCTCGTCTGCATGCTGCTTGTACTTCGGTGGACCCCGCGATGCTGTGACGTGTGATGACAGCCATTCCACGGTGTGCTCAAGCCTGCCTCGACATGCACGGTGGACATTTTGAACATCTGCCTTAAATTGTGCATATACTACTGTTGATATGTTCAATAAAGTTTTTTTTTCTTGCACCGGAAGTGGCGTCATACTTTGTTTTTCGTATTTTTCTCGTAAACTATGGATCGTACAGGAAAAATTCTGGGGGCAGTTTTTATGTACTCCCAACGAGGAATTTAGCTGTGCAGAGTTTATGCGGTTGTTTTGGGACACCCTGTATATATCCCCGTCTAAAATTTCACAATCAATAAACCACAATCTATTTTTTTTAAAAAAAATAATTCTTTCATTAAAATAATTACATGAGCTAAAAGTTATATAATTAAAAAATATGACACTAATAAGAAGGACCTTCGGGAAAAAAAATAAAATTCAGAAGAAAAAAAGAGAGAACTAATATAATGGTTATCAAATACTGTCACGATCCATTTTCTCGTAATCCGAGCCGTCATTAGTAGAGGCAAATCTTAGCAGTGTTTGATGAAAGAAATATCAAATGACAGACGCTTCTATCTAGAAGATGAATGATGTTTCTTTAATACTCTGTGACCGGGATGTCACAGGGCATGAAAGTACTAATGCAATCTAAGGTCGTGATGCTTTGACTACCGATGATGCGTTTAATATATGGTGATGTGATCAATTATTTTGACAGTAAAGTGAAAAAAATTTCCCTATGCCATGATATATCATTTCATTGTTAGTTTAGTAATATGGCTTTGAGTAAAAACTTAAAAATATAAATAATAAATTAATATGCTGTCTGTTATTATTCAGGTATTTGATGTACCACATAGTTCAATTAGCTATATGAATTACTAGCTTTTAATTAACCTCTGCATAAGATTGTATAGAAGATATAAACCTTTTTTTGAGTTTATGATATCTTTCTAGCATTAATATTTCGTCTGAATTGAAAACACATTTATTTAGTTCTTACCTCTTGATTTTAAAAAATCAGACTTGAAATTCCTAAACTGATAACGGAACAATAGATTTCCAAAAAATCCTTTTCTTGCAGATCCCTACGCAATAAAACTAATTGCCTGCAAAGTATGAATCTGTAAATCCAACAGTACACAAACGGAAAATTTTATCTATAACGCCGGTTAAACCCCTTTTAGTCTCTTTAAGCGCCAATTTCTGCAAACCCATTCTTAACAAATTTCTACACAACAAAAAAAACATGCTTACTGATGTTCAAGTCTGATGCGCGAGTGAATGAGTCATTTTTCTCTTATTTATATATGCAGCCGGATCTCTATTTAACGAAGTCGCTAAATCCTCCCAAAAATTTCGTTATGTGGAAATTTAATTAAATAAATATTAATATTTTAATATACTTTAGGAACTACATAAAACAAATTTAAAATTCTTGAACACTATATATTTATTAAAAATAGTAATTATTCACTTTTTTTTTTGTAAATTAATATCTGTTTATTTTATAAATCTTACCCATCAAAAAGAAAACTGCAAGGTAAACAAGAGGGGAGAGGGAGCGTCTAGGTATACACTGTATTCTCAACTTTAAAAACATTTTTATGTTAAAATTAAATACTTTTAATGACATTTTGTAATTTTAAGCATACCAGTAATTTTAAACACGTGTGCTTTTTTTAAACCAGTAGTTTTAAGCAAACATTCCATTTGCGTCCCTAAATTTAATTACTGATAAAATCTGTTAATTTATTTGTGTTTTTTGTTTGAAAAATTACGGTAATCCTACTTTTCTAGGTGAGTTAGGCACCTGCTAAAACCAGTTCAAGGCCATTGATCACAATAAAATATGTATAAAACAGAGGATAATTTGTAATGTCCAAAAATATTTATAAAACAGGAAGAAAAAATAAAGTCATAAGGGAAAAAGTTCGTTAAATCGAAAATGCTGCTCACTATTTTATTTTGCAAAGAAAATAGCAAAATGTTCTTGGCTCCAGAAAAAAGTTCGCATAATAGAGGTTCGTAAAATGGAGGTGCGACTGCATATATATTGTAAATTTACACTTGGGATTAATGTTTTAGATAGAATGTATAAAATTCTCATTCATCGAAGTATCTTAAATATAAACATACAAAATTTTCTTTTTTCCCAGAGTTGTAATTTAATATAGCCATGAAATATATCCATGTTTTTCTTTTTATTTACTCTCTTTAATCTCTATTATTGAAATTCTCATAAAAATGACAAATGAATTGAGTGGCATTTAGTAATCTTTGGCTAGACAAAATAATTCGAAGTAATTTTTAATAAAATGAGAAAACTTAAATCAGATGAAATATTTTTTACAACCTTAAGCATTTAGTATTAAAAAATTACACATTATTACTCAATTTAGTTTTGATTTATTATTGATACATTTTGGAATATGTTAACTCAAAATGCAAAATGATTCTGAAATATAAAGTACATTGAGAAAAAAAATCTAAATTATTATAACTCTTCTCGTAGCAAATTATTTTATTTATGAAAATTAAGTTTTTTTTCTTTGTTACTTAATTTAAAATTTTGTATAAGCTATTCACCTTTACTGCAAAAATTATTCTAAAGACTAAATTTTGTGTCGTTTGTTAGCTCATTAAACCTGCATCAGGAAAAAATTTCGAAGTTAAACAATTTGTTTCATTTAAAGTTTCGCAAAGCATTAAATAATTAACATTTATAGAAGTAGCCACATTGAGAAAGAATCAAAAACCATTTTATAAACAGTTCTGCTTCAGTAAAAGGTTGATCAAAACTTCATTGTTAAATGAAAATAATTCCATTCAATTTAATTCATTAAATTTTAAAAAGAAGCACATACTCATTGTACAAAATGAGCATTGAATGAATATGAGTAGTTATCTTCGATATTTTATTGAGATCGACATAATCATGAGAATATTCCAAAATATTTATCGTTGAGTCAATCCGTGTCCCTGAACAACTTTTAATAATTCTTACTTAATGATACAGACGAAAAAAATGTTCTTTTGTAATCAAAGAAAATTAAATTTCAAATCCCAAATGAATGTTTGTCATCTTTTCTATCTAAAAACTACTATTTCTTAAAGCTTCCCTTTTCTTTTGTTTTGTTTCCGTAATAGTTTCTGAAAATCTTGGGCTTATTTCGCGAGCGGCGCATGAATAAAATATCCAATCGGATGAACTTTTAGAGAATCATATTCTTAAGTGTAGAGGAAACGAGCCAATCGCGTGACAATCGTTTTTGTCCTTTTATTCGGTGGTAACTTGTAAGACCTGTCTCTCTTTAGATGTTTATACTAGCTGCCCAAGAAAACAACCTGCACGCGAATGATAACTGAGCTTAATGATGGAAATAATGGAAATTTTATACCACTTAAAAATTTATATGTATACATTGATTTTTTTTCACACAAGGGGTAATATATTTTGTCCTAGAGCCATGTCTCATTGGATATTCGAGTTGGCTTGTTTGAACATGTGATATCGTATTTCTTTACATGTAACTGCAATTAAAATATTTTGTTGTTTGTACTGGGAAAACATTTCCCGAGAACTCTAAATGTGTTCCGAGTTTGAATCTTGTTTTATGGAAATAGATGAAGATAGTTTGAACAACTACAGAAACA
>BMAO01027044.1:0-22178 GCA_019973975.1 Trichonephila clavata
TTTGTAGGAATTATTGCAGTATCTTTTTTAATTGCGATTCTCCTGACCTGGATAACACCCTGATTAGAAAATCCTTCAAGGATTTCTGCTTCAGGGGTGGTCAACAGGTCAGGTTCTGAAATGACACCTAGACTGGAGTTCAGAGATTTATGTGGACTAACAAGAAGAGGACAGTCAAGAAAGGTTTTAGCAGCTAAATAATATTTTGGTTGAAGAGCAGAATTAGTTTCGACTAGTAAATCACCCGATCTCATTTTTTTTACCGATTTCGGTTCACCAATTCCTTGGAGAGATTTGAAGATAGTAAAAGGAGATTTACGGGACATTTCGCTGTTTGGCAATGATAGTATAAAAAAACGTGTATTCTTCGCAATTTCATCAATGGTAAGTGGGGTGGGTAAAACGAGGCCTTTACCCGGGCACGAAATTTCAGGATCCATGAAGAGAGAGATGATATTCATTCCGGTGTGGCTCCACCCACCACGGAGTCCAACAAGGGAGGCAGTGTGCCGGTCATCTGGCAAAAACCAGGCACGGCGCTTACCTGGAGTACACCCAGAATATAGTACTACAGCATCAGGGCGAGGATCCAATGGGTAAACCCGCCACCCCTTATTTGCAGCACTAACCCTGCAGTAATGTCTCCGAAGAGACTCATCACACCAGCCGATTGACAGGAGCGGGTTCACTCCTGCCACCCGTCTACAGTGAAGCGTGGGCCAAAGAGAACGCAAAGGTATCCCCAGGACACCATTTTCCTCCTTACGGTACGCCGCACACTGTAAACATGCGGGTGGGAAAGTGAGTGAGCGAGTGTTGGGGTTTTTGGCCAAACTGCGCCAAACAATCTTAAAAATATTAATTAAAAAAGGTAAAAGTTTTATATAAAACAAGAAATTTTACCTTTTTAGCAAAGTCAGTCTCTAAAAATTCAAAAAGAAATAAAGGTTGGTGGGGAAATCCCCACCTTGTCCAATAAAGTAATTTTTATCAATAATTTTAAATCTTCTCATGACGAAATTAAAACACCCTTGCAATATGTATTCCCCTACTAGAACAAAATCAGAATTTGATTCAAACTCATCTTCCTCCAAGTCGTATGTAATCATGTGTTCGTCATCAGTCGTGTATTCCACCGGTGCCGGTTTTCTAGGTTTATGTGGAGCCATCTTTATTTCTATTTTTGGTTTCGAGTTGTTAGTTATGCTTTTAGCAGGACGGTGTTTTGTACGAGTGAGTGAGTGAATGTAGGGTTTTATGGCGCAAGAGCCGATTTCGGCTAAGCTGCGCCAATCAATCGTTAAAATATTAAAAATCATTAAAAATACTCGCATTTAAAAGTTCACATAAATAATTTTTGTACGAGATTTTAAGCCTGTGGTACAGAAGATGTAGTTGGTATGCTATTGGTTGTGCATGTTTTAGGTTCTGATACAAGGGGATTTGTCACTGTGGACAAGACTAAACATATTGCATGTAGAAGGAGGAAGTGTTTGGTGGGATGAAGGTAACGCATCAGAATGCAGAAGACTATTGGACGTGGAGGGAGCAGTAGTAGACATAGGAATAGGTGGCTGAGAATTTTATGAGGATGTAATAGTAGCAAAAGATGTGGATGGTAGGAGTTGTGCCTGTGTTGAGGAAGACGATTTGTGGTAATTGTAGGAATTTCGGAACATCTAGTTTGCTTTTAACCGGATATCAATGGTTGTAATAGTTTTAAAGGTAGACATACTATTTTCATCCGTTTGGGAAGATTTCGTTAAAGTTATGGGTTTGTAAACCTCAGCATAGCTTTGGGGCAACAGTGAAGCTATTAATTTTCGTGCTTCTTGATACGAAATATTTTTAATTGTTTTGACTTCTTGAATTTGTTTTTCTAATTTCCATTTTGAACCCAGTTTGGAATCGGATGGATGGTGTTCTGAACAGTTAATGCATTTTGGCTATAGATTGCAGTCAGTGGGTGAGTGAGTTTTGGGTTTTATGGCGCAAGAGCCAATTTTGGCTATGCTGCGCCAAACATTTGTTAAAGTATTTAAAAAAAGCCGATGAAATATAAAATATATATTTATATATGTGCATGCCTGCATGCACATACATAAAAATTAAAGTTAAAATAGTTTAAAATTATTTTGTCAAATGAGGTATAAAAATCCAATTTTAAAAATAAAAGCAAACAGATTTTGGTGGGGGGTTTCCCCCACCAAGTCAGACAAGGATAAAACAGATGTATGAAAAAAAAAGATACGATGATGCTTAAAAACAGGACAATCGATTAAAATGTGACGCACTGTGTACAAGACCTTACATGAAGGACATTGAGGAGCATCTTCCCCCAACAACAAATGCCTGTGTGTGAAGCGAGTATGACCAATGCGAAGACGTTGCAGTCAGTGGAGGAATGCCCAACAGACGCACATCTAGAGCAAGTAAGTTGTCCACGACTGGATGTTTGTGAATGTCCGAACCTCTGGCACTTAAAGCAGCGCAGAGGATTCGGTATGCATGGGCTTATTTTATAATTAAGGTAGCCAGCTTTAATGGATGCGGGTATTTTTGGGCTATTAAAGGTTAAAATAATGTGTTTGGAATAATATTTGCATCTTTTCTAATAGTGATTCTTCGAACCTGAATAACGCCCCGAGTAGAGAAACCCTCCCCCCCCAAGGATCTCCGTTTCAGGGGTAGTCAACAGGTCAGGTTTCGAAATAACACCACGGCAGGAATTGAGATTTTTGTGCGGACTTATTGTCACAGGGTTATTTAGAAAGGATTTCGCGAGCAGAAAGGATTGTTTGTAAATAAGTATTAGTTTCTATAAGCAGATCCCCGGAACGTAATCGTTTTACGGATTTCGGTTCACCACCTTTTCCAATGAGGGCTTTATGAATAGCAAAAGGCGATATTTTTGTCATGTCAGTGTTAGGAAGTGAAATCAATAAAAATCTAGTAGTTGAAACTTGATCAATGTTAAGGTTGAGTAATGAGGTCTTTACCCTAGCACATCAGACTTGGATCCATAAGCGCGAAAGAAACTTAGTCCTGGCGTGCCTCCGCCCACCACGGAGTCTAACAAGGGAGGCTGTTTCCCTGTCAACTGACAACAGTCAGGCACGGCGCTTACCTGGAGTACACCCAGAATATAGTGCTACAGCATCAGGGCGAGGATCCAACGGGTAAACCCGCCACCCTTTATCTGCAGCACTAACCCTAAAGCAATGCCTCTCTGGGACACCGAAGAGAGGTACCACCAGCCGATTGACAGGAACGGGCTCACTCCTGCCACCCGTCTACAGCGAAGCGTGGGCCAAAGGGAACGCAAAGGTATCCCCAGGACATCATTTTCCTTCTTAAGGGACGCCGCACACAGCAAACATGCGGGTTGACAAACCAACGGTGTTGGTCGAAAACAAATAAATTAACAAAAGCAAAATATTTATATAAACTGAAGAAAAAGACACTAAATTAACGCAATACAAAATTTAAACAAAAATGTTATTAATGGATAAGTAATCAAATTAAATATATAACACACATTTACACATTCAAGTAAATTTAATATTTTTAAGCCGTGATCTAGACGTGAAAAGTAGTAATGGAAAAATTGAATGACAAGACGGAGGGTCGAAAATAGAGAAGGAGCACTAGGGTACCCCGGATTTGTGTATCCCGTGTTTATCAAAGACAGTAAACCCCTTGGGAAAAGGAAAAGATCACTAAAGCACCTCGGGATTGTGACACCCGTACTCACCTAAAGAAGGCGAGCCCCCTGAAGGGACGCTACTTTGAGAGTTTAGTTGACTCATCAACTATCACCATACATATATTTAGTGATGCAAGTGGGAAAGACTTTGCAGCGTGCGGTTTTTTTTTACGAATTTAATGTGGTAATAAAATTCAGATTATATTAGCTCGGGCAGAATCTCGAGTCGCTCCTGTAAAAAAGGAACACATCACCAAAACTGAAATGTTTATTCCAAAACTTGAATTCTTGCAGTCGGCATGTGTTGTAGCAAGAGTTCGTCAGAGTTTTTAAGCAAGAATCTAAAAAAAATGATATATCTCCAGGTGAAAGGAAAAATGTTTAGTTGCGTTTGCCGTTTTATGTATAGTATAAAAAGGACAAGCGTGGTTTGCCCCATGCCCTCATTTTGATATGGTTAGAAATGAAAAGAAGAGCTGAGCAAATTGGTGATATTATTTAAACAGAATTGCCAAACCAAGAATTAGATCTAGAACTATTTGATGCTGTGAGAACCCACATGATACACGGTACATGTGACTAACAATCTTCGATCTCCGTGTATGAAGAACTGTATCTGTAGCAAGAGATTTTGCTAAAGCTAAACTGTTACAGTTTAGAATAGTTATCCATTTTACATACGTCGTTCACATGAAATGGTGGTATATGAACCACAATCCGCTCGAGAGCAAACTTTATTGATATTGACAATGGATTGTTCTACTTTCACCGGTATTGTCGCACACTTTAGAGCACATATCAATGTCGAACTCTGTAGTAGTGTTAAGTCAATAAAATATACTTGCAAGTATCTCAATAAAGGTTCAGACTTGGCGGTATTGGGTGTAAAAAATGCTAACAATGAAGTTGCATCATAAAAAAAAAATGGAAGATATAATAGTACTTCCTAAACAATCTGACGCATATTATCATTTTCGATTCACGAATGCTTCTCCGCTGTAACACATCTGTATATCGATTTAGAAAATGATCAGAGAATTTATTTTGATCCCAGTAATGTCCATGGAGTGGTAGAAAATCAGAGATATACGACATTGAAGGAGTTTTCAATCTGTGCCATAAAACGAATTCGCAGCATCTTTATTGTTGAAGAAATGCCAGGTTTTACACATTTAATAAACAAAATGGAACATTCCAACAGCGAAAAAAACGGATGCATTCCTGTGGAGGTCATCCCGGCATATTTAACGAGCACTCTCTTGGGAGAATTTTTAGAATTCCTTCTAATAATGGGGAAGTTTAGCCAAGGATGTTACTACATGTTGTCAAGAAACCAACTTCTCGGGAATGTCAAGGGCGTGAATGGTATTTTATATCCTACATATCATACACACCACAAGCAGCATGCCTTGCACTTGGTTTACTAGAAGGCGATAATCACTGGTGCGACACATTAACAGATACCAGTATAAGCTGCAGCGCATCTAAATTGCGAGCGAGTGTTGGGTTTATTGGCTCAAGAGCCGATTTCGGCCATACTGCGACAAACTTTTGTTTTAAATTATATAAAATATTGGAAACACAATTTTAAGATGATATAAATAAGGTATATCTAAAAACTAATATTCATAAAAATCTTGTAAAAGATTCATTTACTATTCTTGCACTTGGAGAATGTTAAAAGGTGAATTTGAAAACATGACAAATAATTTAAAACCTGAATTTATATGCAAACATGATATTTATAAAATATTTTGTTCAATTATTTTTTTCTATTCTTTGTCGGCGTCATATGTTGCTTGAATCCAGACCGATACTTTACTCCAGAGATCATCATCCACGTCATAAAGAATCATTTCCTCATCTTCTGAGAGTGATCAATATCACAATGTTATTTTTTTCGGTTCATGAGGTGTCATTTGAATTTCTATGTTGGGTTTTGGTTCTTCTGCAAGTTCTCCTATTCCTTTTTTAAATTATTTGCAACTTCAGTTACAGCAGAAGTTTGGCTATTGGCAGTGTTAAGTACTGGTACGGCTGGCTGAAGTTCGGTTCATAAAGATGAAGCAGAGGTATTTAGGCTATTGCCAGAGGTAATGTTAGTAGTAGAAATGGGCATAGGTAACTTTGATTTGCCTTGTATTCCTGAAGATGTTGAAGCAAGTATATCGGTTTAAGTTGATGAGGATGTTGCGGAGACTACAGGAATTGTGGACGTACTTTGAATCTGATTGGCAGAAAACACTGGTTTTAACACTGCAAAGGTGAACAAAAGATATTTGATGTTGGGTGGTTGTAGATATTGCTGAAGGTTTAGCAGCCTGAGCATATGTTTGGGTTGACCGAGATCTAAATTGCGAGAGCTATTTGCCAATACCGTATTTTCCTGTACATATCCGGATTATGCGTTATTAAACTTCGTAGTGCGTATTATATGCCACTGCGGATTATCTTAAAAAAACATTCTCCATCAGAAAATCTAATAATAAACGTAATTTCTTTCAAAACTCGAAGTTTTATAAAACAAATAATAGATGGCGCTTTTACGACTCGGCCGACGCATTTAAGTTGTAATCAGTTTTGTCCAATTACGAATTCGGTTACTCGGAAGGATATTACAGTTACTAGTCGTTAGCGTCATTTCCAATTTTGTGTTGATTGGAGTTCTATCGTCCTGAAAGTATTCATCATGTTGAAGCGAAAGCGTGCAAGTTGCACCGCAAGATTTTAAGCTAAAAGCTATAGATTATTCAACGTTGATGAATCAAATATTCGTTTGTACCAAGACTAATTTTGAAAAATGTCATCGGAGTAAAAGAGCTAATCGCCGTGGAAAGCCTCACTGGGTAGAATCAGAGGAAGAAATAAATGGATTTTGAAAGAGATAAAATGGAAAAGCTGTCTCGACAGTAAACATCAGAATGAAAGCTCAACTTATTGCCCGAGAAATGAAAATTGGAAACTTCTTTGGTGGGCCCACGTGGTGCTACCGATTTATGAAAAGAAACAATTTATAAATGTTCGTAGCGTTCAACGGTCAGCCAGAAATTATGTGAAGATCACTGCGGAAAAAAATCAAGACGACTTTGTGACATTTTGTAAGCAAATTACTGTCGAAAATAATTTTACAGCGGATTTGATTTTTAATATGGACGAAGTTCCATTATCATTTGATAGGTAGTCTACCAGGACCATCGATGTTTAGGGAACAAGCAGTATTCCTATAAATATTACAGGAAATAATAGAACTTCATTTGAGGTAGTTTTTATGCTGTTCTGCAAATGGTTTGAAATCACCGCCTATGCTAATTTTTAAAACAAACCACTCCCAAGAGAAAATTTTCCCAAAGGTGTGGAAATTCGTGAGGAACAGAAAGGTTGGATGAATAAAGAAATCGTATCTACATAGCATTTTTTTTACATCCTAATGCTTTTCTAATTATGGACTTCATGAAAGGACATTTTAGTGAAAATGTCAAAAATGCTCTGAAGTACGCGTGAGTGAGTGTTGGGTTTCATGGCGCAAAAGCCAACTTTGGCTAAGCTGCGCCAAACAATTGTTTTAACACGATATATATAATCTTTTAATAAGATTAAAATCGTACCAAGAATACATTAATAATTGTTACGCTATAAAATGCTAGAAAGTTAAAATAAAACATTCAAAAATTATGTAAAACATCAAGTCAGAATTACGGTAATTTTAACTGGAATTCAAATAATTATCTTGATTTATTTTCTCCTATTCCTGGTAGGTGTCGTGTATTGCTTGAAACCAGATTCCACTCCAGAGATTCATCAACTACATTGTAAACAATCCTTTCCTCATCTTCTGAGGTGTAATTAAGGTTACTTTTTTTGGCTTATGAGGCGCCATTTGAAATTCTCTGTTGGGCTTTGATTCAGTAAGTTCTCTTTTTTAAATTACTTGCCGCCTTAGTTACAGCAGAACTTCGGTTATTGGATGTGCAGTGTTAAGTAATGGTACAGTTGGCGGAATTTCGATTGATAAAGATGAAGCATAGGTATTTAGGCTATTGTCAGAGGTATAGGTAGTAGAAATGGGTATGGTAACCGAGATTTTCTTGATTAGTCTAGCATTACTTAAGGTGACAGAACACCTTTAAAAAACTCATTTTTGATCAAATATTAAAATTCAATCTTTTACCTTTCTAAATCTGTTAAAATTTTGTTTCCATTTTAATTAGAAGCCAAGTTACAGCTTTTTAAATATTACTTGATCATGAATTTCTCCGACTGGATATGCCTTTCTGCTAACCGGAAGTGGCCCAAATGGTTTGTTTACGTTTCTTTCATGGTATATGGCATGAAATATAATTAATATGCAAGTATTTACTCAGAAATTAAAATAGAATATTTGAGAATAAATATATCTGGAAATACATTTTTCCATGTATAAAATCTGGCAGCAAATGTGTTTAGTGACTTTGTTTACATATGTTTGATTTTCATACTGAAAGAATAGACAGCGTAGAAAGTTAAAAATAATTCTATTCTGTTTTATTCTTGCTTAAAAATGGTTAAAAGTATTGCTAGAAAGCGCAAGAGACAAAATTTTATGGTAATAAACAAAACTTTCCGAAAATAACAGCAATTCAACACCTGTTCCTGAATGCACTACTAGCTCTTCAAAATTGGGAAACGAGAGTTTGTCAACTGCAGAAGAAATGCCTGGTCTCTGGCAACAGAATCGTTGATCTTGAGCTTATTGTGGATGAATTTTCTTTCTTAACTTTGCTGCCTAAAATGTTTTGCTGAAAAAGTAGGGCTTTGGGATTCCAGGTATGGATTGTGCTCTCATTTTACACCAAAATACAAATGCTGCGACTTTCTTTGCATTTGCTTCAAACAAAGTTGTAAATGCACCAGTCATAAAAGCCAGGCTAGTATATGGTATGCGGCAGATAGGCAAGCGTTTTGCTGGTGCATTTAAATTATGCTCAACATTAAATTTGCCTCGACTGACCAAAACTGCTTTCAAAAATCAGGAAGCAAAGCTTTTAAAAGTGGTTCAGGAAGTAGCCGAGGAATCCATGAAAAAGCTGCTACTGAAATTGTGGATATAAAAGAAAATTTTTCATCCGATTTTGTAAAATGTGGCATATCTGTGGATGGCACCGTAGAGGCTATACGTCTATGAATGGCTGTGTTGCTGCGATATCAGTTGATACTGGTAAGGTATTAGATGTAGGAGTTATGTCGTCCTACTGCCCAACATGCAAGAGACTTCAGACTATGCCAAGAAACTCTGAATACGAGTCGTCAAAAGTCGACCACATATGTCAGTGTAACTTCACGGGATCTTCGTCAAAAATGGAAATTGTGGGGGCTTCACGAATATTTCTTCGTTCAGAAAAAACCGCAGACTTCAATACACGCAATATTATGAAGATGGTGACTCAAAAGCTTTCATGAGCGTGAAAGACACTTATGGAATGAGCAGTGTGACAAAGTTTGAGTGCATTGGCCATGTACAAAAGAGTAAGAAAGCTAAAAACGAAAACTAAAGGACCGTCTGGTAAAGGCAAATTAACAGATAATTTTATCGACCGACTTCAAAATTACTACGGAATTGCTGTACGCAGTAATATCCACAAGTGTGACTGAATTCAGTACATTGAATTAAACAAATGGTTGCACGAAGATCGTAATGATAATCATTTGCACCGAGTGAAAAGTGCATTCTATAATTTGAACTTGTACCGTTATTTTTTTAGCCATCTAATTATGAAAGAATTTAATTTGTTTTTCTATAGTTGTTACTTTATATTTAATCTTGTAATGATTACCTTGTTTTTTATTACTGTGGTGTTGCCACCAGTCATGGTGCAAGATGCATCTTCCCAATATGGGAAAGTTGCTAAAGTCGAATGAATTTCTTCAACATTTGTAATTTTTTTATACTAAGAAAAAATTAACTTTTATACATAACCAATTTAATTTTGGAAAATAAAGTGCACTTATTCATGGTCTAGTCATTTCGATTTTCACTTCGGGTAAAGAGCCCTCATAAATCCTTGGTTACGATTCTGCTGCATCTATATTTTTTAATTGCACAATCTGTTAATTTCATTTTCAGAATTCAAATGATTCCCGACTCTGAATATATATAGTTATGATTTTCTACCAGTGTGACTGATTTTTAGTTTGGAGGGGCCATTTAACTCTGGCTTCCTATTTTGAAGTAATGTTTAATGATCAATATGGGGCAGACAAGATTACGTCCACAAAATGTTAGCTACTCTGACCAATTTCGTGGTTACCATAGAACTCAAAATTGTAGCCGAATCCATTTTGATTATTGGAAAGCCGCCTACTTACAGATACATATTCCATATTAATGGGAGACCTATTCCTCATTCAAGTGCCGGTGATGTAGTCTTCGCACGATTTGTGGAACTATGTGTTCGGAATGACATACATGTTCCAATAATGCTTTCTTACAAAACAATCTTAAATTTGGAAATTCAATATCTAAGTACGACATTCAATTTTTACGCTACGCATAGATTTGCTCTTACTTAGATTTCATCTACCGCAGTAATTTTTAAGCTCCAGTTGTTACTTATAGAAAAACAATTTAGGATAAAACCTGTTATATTTTGCCATTTAGTTGAAGAGTTTACAGAACTATCGAGATACATTTTATTTCAGGGGGACGTCGGAAAAGGCGTCACAGACTGGCAGTATTTGTTTGAATTGATTGGCATAACCATAATTCTACAGCACTCTGTTCTCATTAAAACTGGCTACAGTGAAAATCTGTACTTGAATCATTTGTATCAACAACCGTAACACACCATAATGACGCTCGGGCGTCTTTGTCTTGTGCCAGTGGCAATCCGTGTTTGCAGCAGTTGTGATCAGAGAACGCGAGAAAAGTATTGTCATCTTTTCTGGACAATGATGTATGGGAACCGCTTATATATAAAAAGCTATCCCGTTACTTGGGGTTGTCTAAACGGCTGACCTATTGCATGAAGCCCATATGCTTTCAAATAACGATGTGGAAGAAGAATCATTTTGAAATTTTGGGAATTAACGTTCATATAAACACATTTACCTTCGTTGGGATAGTATGGGCACGATCGATTTTGAAACTGTCAAGCGATTGCTCCACTGCCACGATTTCACCCTACCGCTACTCTTTGCTATAGCATGCCGTTACTGCATGGTGACTGAGGCATAAAGACTGTTGAAAAAGACATCGGAATCCGAGATGAATATCCTGTTCAAACTAGCCAAGCCTAAAGATGTTTACTATAAAAGCCCGAAAGAAATTCTCACGCGAATAACACAAGGAAATGCCGTTTTGAGGTTGATGGATTGGCTGCAAGAGGGCACTAAAAATGAGTACGACTGAATATTTTTACTCTAAGTTACTTTGGAACAGATATATTCCGGTGTTAAGCCACTTAGTGTTTGAACGAGTTCTACCACTTATTCTGAGGAAGCAGTGGACTTTGTCTTGTTGGATGAAATGGAATTACCGAATCAACAAAACGCCTTTTTTTCTGTCAAATTTAAGACTCGTAGACAAAACAGAGCATTTTAAAACACAAACCTTAGAGATTTTGGGGATGTACCTTAAATGGCTGCTTCAAATCGAATTCATAAGGATGGCCGATTAACTTTGGTTGCATTTAACCAAAAGAAACTTTCTGGGTGCGTTGTTTGTTATTGCGGGCGAAATAAGCAATGGAAAGATGATTTCGAACTAATCAGAATTTTGGCATGGGAGTCCAGAAAACTCCAAAAATATGTTGACCAAAGCAATTATTTTCCATGCTTTGAGATTTACGAGATTTTTTTATTGTAATATACTGTGCAAAAAATAAATCATTTCACAATAAAACTAATTCTATGGTTCTTCGCTTCGAATCAGTTGGAAATGAATCCCCTCTTCAAAACAAGTTCCGAACGTAGAAGCCATTTAGTCCAGGCCAAACCCATTTCCATTGAACTGGATTCTGTTATATCTTGGGTCCACATCATAACTGTAGAAGAAGCTTGTAATTCTAGGCTGTCTCTGGAAACAATTCCTCCCAGTTCAAGCATTTTCTGTTAAATTCCTAACACCTTGAAAGAATCGAGATCATAATAGTACTTGTAAGAAAAGAAAACAGTCAATCAGGGCAGGTAAAATTAGTGATCAAAAATATGAATTTATTATGCATTGAACTATAAAAGTTACCGTAGTTGGAAATACGAACTTTACAGTTCAATAATTACCGTAACCTCGATGAAACCATACGAAATGGAGTTATGATATTTGTTTAAAAAATTTATCCGTGTTCTAGACGAGAAAGGAAATTATAAATTCTACGACATGAAGGAAGGTCGAAAATAGAGAAGGATTGCTAGGATACCCCGGGATGGTCGCACCCATGTTTACCAAAGACAGTAAATCCCTGGAAAAATGGAGATCAATTGGGCCTCTCTAGATTAAACCCCCCCCCAAGGAAGGCGAGCCCCTGAAGGGAAGAACAATTGCAAAGGCTCCCACCTTCGTTCCAAGATCTGTACTGCACGAACTACAAATTGAACCCATCCGCACCCGAAAAGCAAGCTTTGAATTTTCAATTATCTTTTCCATACCGTAATAATCCGAGGATCAATACTCAAACTACTTCAGAAATATTACACCATCCACCCAAGAAATGCTTCACAGAGCAATGAAATTACTTCCCGTTTCTAAACGAAGGAATCCCCTCTCAAAAAATTACTCAATTCCTACGTCTTTCTCCTTTTGTGGTTCTTAGTTTCCACCCCTTCCAACAAGTTCCGAAGCTATTTTCAGTTCATTCAAAACCAGTTCCATTCAACTGCATTTAGTTCTCCTGGATCCCATCATAACTAGATAAGAAGCCTTGACCACGAGGCTGTCTCTGCAAACAAAAATGCATCCCACATCCGAGCATTTTCTCAGTTAGTCCACCGACTAACACGACGAAAGACTTGCGCTCGTCATATTTGCGTTTGAGAAACTAGAAAGAAAACAGTCAAACATATCTGGTAGATTAGTAATGAAGCATTTGAATTTATGATGAAAGAACGCAGAAAATTACCATTATAGTTGGCAGAAATAGGAAGAACTCCAAAGTTCAACATCTACGGCAACCTCGATGGAAATTACGCCAGTTGCGATACTGAAGATTACATCAGTTTCCTTTAAAAGAGGGAAATGACCCTGAAAGTATATAGATAATTTCTGCTTGAAATTCTGGTAGACGACTGTTCCGATTTGTAAAAGGGTATGCAGCCAAAGCAGCATTTATGAAAGATAAATGGGAGGGGGTTAGAGTGTGTAGAAACAAGAGTGCTCCTCCAGTTGGAAAGATCGATTTCTTCATCTGAAAACCTTAACATTTTATTGTAGAATATATAAATGCAAAAATAGAAGCTATGAACACCTGTAAAACCGTGATCAATTTCTAGAAAAGTCTTTTGTTAGCCCTACAGAAAACTTAGCCATTTCAATCAAGACCGAACTTTATCTCAAAGTTCACATCTAAAGAAGTTGTTGCCGTTTAGTCTATTTTTACGTGAAGGACAATACTCCGATAACTGTATTTCATTTTGACATCAATTGTTTAAAGAAGAGAGTATCTAATTTTTTATCAAAAGCGTTTCTGATGAATGGAGAAAATTTCCGACAGCGAGAATTTCGGCACAAGCATGAAAAAAATAAGATTCTCAACTTTGACTAAAGTGAAAATCTCAAGAAAGAAATAAGTATGAAAAAAATAATTTGTCGTCTCTAAATTGCAATTACTTCCTTTCAACGAGAATTTCATTCGAAGGAACCGTCAGACCAAAAATTAACTCTTTCCAAACAGAGTCTTCTATACGAGAACTGTACATAAAGTTAACATTTCAAGGAAACAATCGGCTAATGCGGGAAGCTTAAGATTTCAAAGCATTCAGTACTTAATGCACTTAAATTGACATCACGGTGTGCACCAAGATCGAATCCTTTCCCGCCCACTCCGCTGTCCTTTGTACCAGATTTCCGGTGTTTAACGCCATGTTCACGAATGATACGAAGAAGATTAAAGGAAGCGTCGACATTGGGGACTTGGACGCAGATATCATACGTCGGATACTGACGTACATGTACACTGACAACTTGGAAGACATACTGTGGGAGAGCGCTTTTGGATTGTATGAAACGACCGACAAGTACGAGATTCCACCTCGGAGGAAAAGTTCAGCTTCTCTGGAAGACCATGTGTCGCTTACCAATGTGTGCGATACTTTAGTGCTCACAGACACCCATTAGGATAACGAAAAATACGAGTTTTGTTCAGAAGAATGGAAAATATGAATGAAAAACAACTCCTAGAAAACTCAAAGAGTGGCAAAAATAGTGATTTAAAACTTCGATGTTTCAAGTCTTCGTTCTGATCAATTTTATATATATGGAAATTAAAGTTATAATCATTTTTATTAGGCGAGTGCTAAAGTTCTACCCGTTTTTATAACCCATAAAGAGCAAATGACCATTACCCATGATTGTGCGTCGTCTCCATTGCTGTCGGAGACCTCTTGCTATCCTCCTATTACGAGATGAATCTGATGGTGGCAAGATTCCGGCAGTTTTGAATCAAGAGTCTTGGATGGTAATTTTCACAATATCAAGATCAGAAATCTTCCGATTGAAAGAATTGTTTAAAGCACGAAAAAGGCGACAGTTAGTACCAAGACTGGAATATAGGAAAGGTAGGGAACCTCTTAACCCAAGTTCATCAATTCTTCGGGAGTGACGACAAGAGCATGTAGCCTAGAGTTACTGTGAAGGACAATACCGTCAAGTTAGAGACCTGGCCTCTTTGCTATCCAACTTAAATGCAGCATGTACATTAACTGTAGACGGATGGTAGCCTTGATAGTCTGGTTGAGTAGCAGGAAACTCTTCATGAGTTACTCCCTGCACACCCACCACATATACAATAACACTGCAAGGATCCAACACCAGCACCCGACAACAGGTCAAGCATATACATGCGATCTGGCAACGGGTCAGGAGAGGACCTGGCAATCAAAGATGGAAAAGAAAAAAATCGAACGAAACTGGAGGAGAGCAGCTTGAACCAGAAAGCCGGGAATCGTGTGTGGGAGAAAGAACTTCGTTACGTGTTCCTTAGGAAAATAAATTTAGACTAAATACGGCTGTGAATATTTTTAAAATTTAATCACGATACACCAGTCAGCAAAATCCTCAAAAAGAACCAAGAAATTTGCAAGCCCCTTTTTTTAATGAAGTTTACCTCTCAAAGTCTATGCAGGTGGATCAGAATTGCGACATACAGTCCTACGTCACTTTACGATACATAACCCATTTCGCAACTCCAGTCATAATTCATTTCAAGAATGGGTCATTTTTGTACCGGAAAAGCAAGGAAACTCGGGCAGTGATTCGGTCACAGTGTTGCTTAGCTGTCCCGATATGTGGAATTCAACGATCCAACTTGACCCAAGCCTCCTTTTCTCGAAAGGACGAGAAATAGCCGGACACAACATTTAAACTTAATTGACCTGATGGGAAAGAAATAAAAGTTATCATTTAAAAGTAGACTCTTCGTCTATAAACTATACCTTCGTCTCATCCCATTTTACGCATGTCCAATTTGGGAATCGGCTTCAACCAACCATCTAAATGAACTCGAAAGATTGCAAGACAGTACCAAGAACAAATGCCAGAGCTCTCTTTCGTTCCAAGATCTGTACAGCACGAACTACAAATTGAACCCATCCGCACCTTGAAAGGAAACTTTGCATCGAATTTTCAATAATTATAGTTTCCATACCGTAATAATCCGAGGATCAATACTCGAAACTATTTCAGAAATCTTGCACCATCCACCCAAGAAATGCTTCACAGAGCAATGAAATTACTCCCCGTTTTCTAAACGAAGGACTCCCTTTCCTGAAAACTAAAAAAATTACTTCATTCCAACTTCAATTACTACGTCTTTCTCATTTTGTGGTTCTTCGTATCGACCCATTCGGAAAGAAATCTCCCCAAAACAAGTTCCGATGGCCGAAGCCATCTTTTAGCCAATGCAAAACCAGTTTCATTCAACTGGATTTTAAATTCTTTTGCGTCTACATCATAACCGTAGAAGAAGCCTAGACCTCGAGGCTGGCTCTGCAAACAAGAATACCTCCCATGGTCGAAGCATTTTCTCTGTTAATCTTCCTAACACGACGAAAGACTTGCGCTCGTCACATGTGCGTTTGAGAAACTAGAGAGAAAACAGTCAAACATATCTGGTAGATTAGTAATGAAGCATTTAAATTTATGATGAAAAAGAACGCAGAAAACTGCCATTATTGTTGGCAGAAATAGGAAGAACTCTAACATCTACGGCAACCTCGATGGAAATTACGAGAGTTGCGATACTGAAAATTACATCAGTTACTTTTTAAACAGAAAAATGACCCTGAAAGTATATAGATAAATTTTCTGCTTGAAATTCTGGTAGACGACGCTTCCGATTTGTAGAAAGGGTAGGCACCCAAAGCCGCATTTATAAAAGATAAGGGAGGGGGGTTAGAGTCCGTAGGAAAAACAAGACTGCTTCTCCAGTTGGAAAGCTAGATTTCTTCACCTGAAAACCTTAACATTTGGCTGTAGAATAAATAGGTGTGAAAATAGAAGCCATGAACACCTGTGAAACCGTGATCAATATCTTTCTTTTACCCTACAAAATAACTTAGCCATTTAAATTTCGATCAAAAACTTAACTTTGAGATGAAGTCCACATCTAAAGAAGTTGTCGTTTAGTCTATTTTTACGTGAAGGACAATACTCCGATAACAAAACTTCATTTTGACATCAACCGTTTTTAATAAAAATTTTAGACACCTTCTTCTTCAAAGTGTTTATGATGGAGGAAATTTGAGACTGCCGACAGCGAGAATTTCGGTACAACAAGCATAAAAAAATCAGATGTTCAATTTACTTTAGACTAAAATGGAAATCAAGAAAGAAATATGTATGCAAAAGATATTTCGCATTCTCTAAATTGCAATTACAATCTTTCAACGGGAACTTCCCTAGAAGGAATCGTCAGCCCCAAAATCAAAATCTTCCCAAACTGATGAGTTGATACGAGAATTGTACCCAAAATTAACACTTCAAAAAAGCAATCTGATCATGCGAAAAGCGTACAGATTTTAAAGTACTCTACACTGAATGTACTTAGATTGACATCAAGTTGTGCTCAAAGATCGAATCCTTTCCAGCTCTCTCCGCAGTTCCTTGTTCCAGATTACCAACGTTTAGAGCCACGAATGTTAGTTGTTCACGAATGATACGAAGGAGAAGATTGAAGGAAGTGTCAACATTGGGGACTTGGACACCGTTACCGTAAATCGGATACTACCGTACATGTACACCGACAACATGGGAGACATACAGTGGAAGCATGCTCATTGGTTGTATGAAACGGCTGACAAGTATGAAATTCAGTCTCCAAGGAAAAGTGTTCAGCCTTTCTGGAAGACCATCTGCCGCCTACTAATGTACGCGATGCTTCATTGCTCGTAGACACCCATCAGGACAACGATTCTAAACTGATATAGCAGACCCATATAATAGACAGTGATAAATATGTTTTGCTCAGAATGGAAAATATGAATGAAAAACTCCGCGATAACGCACAGAATGTTGTATAAATACGGATTTAAAGCTCGAAAATTACAAGTCTTCGGTCTGATCAATTTCATGCATTTTGGGAAATTAAAATTCCAGTATTTTATTTTTATTGGGCGAGTGGAAAAGTTCTACCCGTTTTTATTACCCATAAAGAGAAATGAACACCATCCATGATTGTGCATCGTCTCCATTTCTTTCTACAAAATCTTACCTATCTAGTACGGGATGAATCAAACGGTGGTACAATTCCGGCGGTTTTCGAGTAAAAGTCTTGGATGGCAGTTTTCACAGCATCAAGACTGAAAGAATTGTTCAACGCATGAAAAGGCGATAGTGCCAATTCGAGAATATAGGAAGGGGATGGGACACAACCTCTCAACCAAAGTTCATTTATTCTTGGAGAATGGCAACATGTAGCCTGGCATTATTGTGATGAAAAATAACGCCGTTGAGAGTTGGCCATCCAATTTGAATGCAGCCTGTATAACTAGACAGAAGAAGGCATTATTGACAGTTTGGTCGAGTGGCAGGAACTCCCAGCGAGTCAATCTCCCTCCCCCACATACTTCATAGCACTATAATGATCCAACACGCGCACCCGACAACAGGTCAAGCATATACGAGATGTCTGGCAACGGGTCAAACATGCATGGAAGAATCATGCAGCGGGTCCGATATATATAGAGAACAACCAAAGGGAGACAGACATGCCCGGACGAGACTGAAGGACGGCAGCGTGAACCAGAAGGCGTTGTCGAGCGAAAAAAGCACGAGGGGGAAAACGAACCGTCCCCCCCCCATCAAATGAATCTCATTATCCTACTCTTTTTCTTACTTGTCCCTTAAGTAGATCAGAATAAATTAACGAGACTAAATATGGCTGGTTATTTTTACAGTTTGAACACCACACAAATCAGCAATATCCTCAGAAAGAACCTAGAAGTTTGTAAACACCTTAAATGAAATTCAGCTTTCGAAGTCGATGAAGGAAGACAGTTCTATGACGCTTTACGTTACGGTACATAACCCATTTCAAGAATGGGTCATTTTTTGTACCGAGAAGGCAAGGAAACACGGGTGTTGATTAAGTCATCCCGTTGACTAGCCGTCAGATTATTTAGAACACAACGATCCAACTTTCTCGTAAAACCTGATCTGACCAACAATTTCTCGAATGTTGTACGTTGAAGGCATCTGCCGATCCTTGCATGACTGGGTTGTTCCTTTATGGCTTGAACAATATAGTCTTCTACGAAGTGCGGCGTCAGTCCACTCCTAGCAGCTTTTGTCACCTTCCCTAATTATACGAATCCACCTACGACATGTGCTTTCGTTTAACGCATTCTTGACAAACATTGCGACAAGCTGCCATATTCTTTCTATCGAACTAATATAACAAACAACGCTTCACATGCTCCTTCTCTCTTTCCATGTTACACCCTCTGAGATTTCTTTTGGAGATGTTTGACTGTGTAAGATGCAATGCATTTATATGTTGAGCCTCCACACGTTTGATTGGCTGACAGTTTCGGTCATTACAACGTCATTTGTGGCGTCAATTCTATTGCAAATTTGCATGCCCGAAAACGGATGGAACTTTCACACTCACCCGATGTAAAAAGTAAATGCAAAAAAGTATACAAAAGTTTTTGCTTATTTCTTAGATGGGTTTTGCTTAATCTATATTTAATATATATATATATCTCTTTCTCTGAATTTCCAATAAAATTCTTTCCAAATCCTATACTTTTGTTTACATGGAAACATATGTAGAAAATCCTTTTATTTTTCTGTTAAAAGAAGCGAAGATATTTTACCATTTTATGTACTTGTAAAGACAAATAATTTTCTTTTTCATCTTAACTGCTTTCAATTTTTAATTGGTATTATAGCTGTGGTTTTTATGTTAAAAATTTAAAAATTGATTGGACATTTTGCTTGTATGGAAATATATACTCTCATAGACTGACTGCTTTTGAAATAGTTACGTGAAATAAAGAATAAAATAGTTTTTTTTAAAAGATTTAACTTATATAACTATTATAGATGCTAATTTGATATCCAAGTGTGGCCGCGGTGACTTAGTGGTCAAGGTAACGGCCTCAAGGTTGGCACGTTATGAGTTTGAGCCTAGTACCGCAGAAGACTCTACGTATAAGGGGGCGATGCACGTTAATTCTTGCGAAGCTCAAACGTTCTCCCGTTGAAGTGGTGTGGAAGTTAAGAGAAGTGGGTACCAGCTCAGGTGTCATCCTCGTCACTTGTCCATGGTTCAAAATTACGAGGTCCGTGGCCAAAAGCCCTCGAGTAGCAGAATAGTGTGACATTACTCTTCACTCATTTATATCCAAGTACTTCGCACCAAGCTGTTTATGTTCGCCAAGATGGGCGATAACATTACACACACAATACGGTTACCTCGATAATTTAGCATACGGTCATGAGATTTTCATGGAGATGACGTATATATTAGTTAGTTTTAGTGTTTCCCCCCATGGTAACAGTATTTAATTTAAATGGTTTTAATTCGATTCCTTAAAAATTTAACCATTTTTCTTTGCATTAATGTTCAAGTTGCTGCTTCATTCTACTGCTGTATTTTTTGTTCCATCTTCGCGATATGGATATTTCTAATACCATTAGTGAGAATCAGTATATATTTTATTAAAGTATTTAAGGTTTGTGCTTTCACAATATTGCCGAATTGCGTATTTTAAATTTATTTTACTTTTTTAAATAATGCCTTTTTCAACGTTCCTTGTTCGATGAAATTCATTTACGGAACACGTAGTTTCTAGAATGCTGCAAGTTATCAGCAATTATTAATTGGTATGCATTATTCATTAATTTTAATATATCTTCAATTACTTTATGCATAGTATAATTATATAATATAATTATATAATACAATTATTATTATATATAACTTAACTCAGGGGCGCAACAGCCTATGAGAGCCAAGGCCCACTGTGCCCAACTCAGCATACGTGACCTTGGGCCCTGAGGTGCATGAGCAGATGTTCCGGTCAGGTGGTCAGTTTGACGTGAAATCCCCAGTGTTAAGTTCCCAAGCAAGCTTCTTAGTCATTTACCGACCCACTGATGGGAAGAAAACTGAGTCAACCATACCCAGCCCGGGGTTTGAACCTCAGGCCTGTGGTGTGGAAGCGCGATGCACTCAGCCACTAGGCTTCATTATTATATATAATAATTAATATTATATATTATTATATATATATATATAATTATTACATTTATGTGTTTATTATTCTATATCATAATTATACACTCACTTCCAAAAGTTAAGCACGGAGAGGAAAATGCTAATTTTCGGAAGCCAAAGAATTGAAGAAGATGCAATTCGTTTCAGAGATAGATGGATTTGTAACCAAGTGAAATCGCAGAGCGACCTCCACACGTGTGACATCTATGGTTACAGCGCCCATTGGTAAGGCTATATCTGCAGCTACTGAACGCCGAAGATTACATATGAATGGACTGTATGCCCGGGTACCTCGAGTTTGTGTTCCTCTATCCGTCCAATCAAGAGGGGCACGATTAAAGTGGTGCCGGGAACATGGCAATTGGACTGTGTCTGACTGGAGTAATGTCATGTTTTACTGATGAGTCGATATTTGCTCTGGAGCAGATGACAAGCGCATAAGGATATGGCGTAAACAAGGAACACGCAATCAGCCCCAAAACATCACCGAACATCACGCATTCCGAGACGGAAGCATTATGGTGTGGCAGGGATTTCATTAGGATACCGCACCGACCTGCACATCTTTAAACGGGGTTCTGTGACGGGGCTGTCCAGTATCTAGATAAAGTCCTAGAACCCATTGTGAGATTTGTACGCTGCAGCAGTTGGCCCTACTTTTGTTTTAATGGACGATAACGCACGTCCCCCCATAGAGCTAACATCGTCGATGACTACCTGGAAAATGAAGGGATTGCGCGTGTGGCGTGGCCAGCATATTCGCGCCGACCTTAATCCAATTAAAAATCTTTGGGATCTCGGCCGTGCTGTATCTTCACGTATCCCACCACCAGCCACTCTTATTGAGCTGGAAACTGCTCTACAAGAAGAATGGCGATTGCTTAATTCTTCGGTGGTTGACCACCTAATTGAAAGCATGGTCAAAAGGTGTAAACTTGGCGTACAGGGAGGGGGGATCACATATTCTGTTAATGTCCTTTTTTTCATTTTATGCTGTTTATTTTCACTTATACATAATTCTGTTTAAGTCTCCAGTATGACATTATCTGATAACTTACAAAAATTTAATATATTTTTCATTTCTGTATATAATTATTGATTTTGTTTTATGTATAAATATATTGCTACTTACTGGCCAAATTTTGTGTCAATCAAAGCAGTATTTGTTTATTTTTTGCATTTTACATCTTCGTGCTTAACTTTTGGAAGTGAGTATATTTCTATTTACTTAAATTTCAATGTACTAATTTTTAACATTTTTAATTGTTTGCATCATTGTCATCATTAATTTCAACAATACTTAGACTTTTTGCACATTGAATTATTTCATTTTGTTCTAAAAAAGGTACAATAGGCTTATGGTAACTAAGTAAGAAAGGAAAATTTTTGGATTCAAATTTATCCAAGTAACGCGTAAAAACCGAATCGATCGTCGTTTTATATTTTGTAGTACTGATTTTTCGATCATTGGACATATTTAAATTAAGTGTTTCGTTTAGAAATTAAATTCGTGGTAGATTTTATCATCTGCAAAGTTAATATTGAAGTCTCCACTTAAAATCATT
>BMAO01027045.1:0-68733 GCA_019973975.1 Trichonephila clavata
AATTGTTCATATTTTGTGCTCTCGAAACATTTTTAACACCCCTGAGACCCCTTGAGAGTATCATTATTGTGACATTTTACAACATCCTTTAGACCGTAATTATTATAATTTTTAAGAGAGAACCTTCTTTATATTATAAAGTAAATTTCTTTAACTTTTAAGTAATTAATGAGATCTATACTATTTTTAATAATAAGTGTAGTTTTAAGTTATTTTTATAATATTATGTGCAATGTATTACATTAATTTACTAGAAATAATAATGTGTTTTAGAATCTTTAATAACTCTTCGGAATTTAATAGAAATCCTTGGAAATTTTCATTTTAGTAAAATATATAATGGGAATTTACTTTCTTGTCTATATGTACCTAATTTTAATGAGAAAGCCGAAATATGACTATTAATTTCTCTATTACATTATCTGGCCAAAAGTATCCGGACACCCCTTAAAAAGTGGTTCTGGCGAGTGACGCAATTTGATACGTAATTGAAAGCTATAAAAGTGTTGGTAGTGGATTGTCAGATTGTATTTATGCGTTTGTGAGGCAATGAGTAAGTCAAAGGAGCTTAGTGAGTTTGATCGTGGCAGTACAGTGGGATGCCACCTTTGTGGGAAATCAGTTCGTGAGATTGCGGACATTCCACAGAAGCCTAAATCTACTGTGAGTGATGTAATTGGGAAGTGGAAACGTCGAGGCAGTGACACGGCAGAAAAACGAACCGGTAGGCCGAAAATACTTGGTGAACGCAGCCACAGAACTCTGAAAAGGGTAGTGAAACAAAATAGTCCTCGTTGGTGGAAATTTCTCAGGAGTTACAAAGTTCATCAGGAATTAGTGTTAGCAGCAGGACTGTCCGTCGAGAGTTAAAAAAACTCGGGATTCCATGGTCGTGCAGCCGCTCACAAGCCAAACATCACTCCACAGAATGCGAAGCATTGATTGTAATGGTGTAGAGCTCACCGTCATTGGACTGTGGACATGTGGAAAACTGTTCTTTGGAGTGATTAATCTCGCTTTACAGTCTGGCAGTCGGATGGATGCGTCTGGGTTTGGCGGATGCCCGGCGAACGTTTCTTTAGTGACTGCATTGTGCCGACTGTTAAGTTTGGTGGTGAAAGCATAATGGTGTGGGCGTGTTTCTCGTGGTTTGGCCTGGGTCCATTAGTTCCTGTGATTGGAAACATGAACTCTGAGATGAATGTGGACATTCTGGAGAATGCTGCACTCCCAACTCTATGGCAATATTTCGGAGAAGACCCATTTCTCTTCCAGCAGGATAACTGCTCCATTCACACATCGAGGGTTGCACAGACGTGGTTTGACGAAATGGGTGTTCAAAAACTGAACTGGCCTTCTCAGAGCCCCGATCTAAATCCCATAGAATACCTTTGGGACGAATTAGAGCGGAGATTACGTAGCCAGCCAAATCGACCATCCTCACTGCAAGCACTCATTTCAGCTGTGATGGACGCCTGGAAGGCAATTCCTATGTTCACCTATCAAAAATTGGTGGAAAGTCTTATAAAACGTGTGCAGGCTGTTATCCATGCAAAAGGGGGACCAACATCATATTAATATGTGGCTCAGGACGCTCTAAGTCCATACCACTGGGTGTCCGGATACTTTTGGGCAGATAGTGTATATCGCCCAGATTTAGGAAAAGAGTTATTATTTTGGAAATGAGTATTGCACATTTGGTTACAATAGCCTATATATATATATATATATATATATATTTGCATAATTACCAGTTACATAATTTATACAGACAATAATGAAAAGAAACATTTTTCTGTAACTCTTTAATAATAATTTTAGGGTAATTTTCTGTTTCGTCGGTGCAGGTGATAGAGTTGCCAAAATTGATACAACTGACGCCAAACGGAATATTCTCACTGGTAACTTTTTACAACCACATTTTTCATAACAAGTCGTGGTCTTTTCTGATCAATAACGACTTTTTATAATATATCAAAAATGGTTGAAAGACTAATGATAAAACATATTTATTAATATTTTATATGTGTTGTCGCCAACAACACCAACTTGGCGAGATTTGCACCGGCGAAACGAAAAAGTACCAACTTTATTAGCCCTCTATGACATCAAACTAGTTCTTTTAATTTCATAAGATGCTTTATAATATTATATTTATGTTCTTCAAGGGCCTCCAAATTCATATTTAACAACAGATTTTATAATAAACTTATTTAAATCTATATTAATCTGTTATTTGTGATATATTTTTCATAAAATTAATAGAAAGCTTATAGTTTAATAAATTATATCTCTTAAGGCACTATGTTATATTATTTTAAAATCACCTGTAATTATACACATCGGTGATGTTTATCAATAAATTTACTGTACTTTAAACATAAACGCTATTGCATATTTTGAGATATTATACCGTTATTGTGTAACTACCTTTTTTGTTCCATTTAAAGGCTTTCTTAGTAGAAGCACCGAAGAATTACAATAATAATGTCTTAAAAGGAAACAAAACTTTTGAAGCTGTGATTCGAGTTTTTATCTAAGGCTGAAGCTGCTTCAATCCATTTTTTTTAAAAAAAAGTAAATAATATATCTCAAAGCTAACAGTTAACAACTATTAACTGCGAAGTACACGAGAAAGGCGATTAAACAGAGAAAATTTTAACACTTCTTAATTTCTCTTCTTTTTCATTCCTAGTTCAAAAAAAAAATGTTTTTAAACTTTTAAAATTTTTCTTTGTTGCAATTTGTATTTCTGTAAAATTAAAAAACCAGAACAAAAAATTTTGTTGATTCAAAAGAAAAATGACTATAAATCAAAGCTAAATATTTTCTGCAGGAAAAAGCAAAATTTTTTTGTAGAATCAAAGTAAAAATTTCTTGTTTTATCGAAGTAAAAATTTCTTGTAGAATCAAAATAAAAATTGTTTGAAAAATCAAAATCAAAATATCCTGTGAAACCAAAGAAGGAGAATATTGTAGAATCGAAATAAAAAAAAAAGCTTTATACAATCAAAGCAAAACACATATTGAAAAACTAGACGTTTTATAAACAAAGCGGTTAAAGCTTTTTAAATTGAAATAAAAAGGCTTAAGATCAAAGTTAGAACATTCTAAAACTAAATCTATAAAAATCCTTTGAAACAAAAGTACAGCATTCTTCTAAAATATTTTAAAGAAAAAGTTTTATAAGAAATAAAAGTTTTCTAAATTCAAGGTAAAAAGATTTTCCAAAAGTTAACGTAAATTTATTTTTAAAGTTTAGTTAAATATCATAGCTTGCGTCTGAATTTCAAATATGAGGCAAAATTAATAAAATTGATCAGATTTTATTTTAGTTTTGAGTATTATTGATAAATCAAGCAACTATACATCTTGTCATAAATATATTTCACAGTAATATCTAATAAAAAGCCCTGGTCAAATTCTAAGAATTACTTATATTGATAATACTGCATAGTCTATAACGATCTCAGAGTCATTTATTTTAGAAGATTCTTTGAATAGCTCTGAGTTCTAAAAACTGAACACAGAGCCATTCGAAAGTAAATTTCAAACTTGGAAAAGCAGCTTTCCATCTAATGTTCCTCCCACATGTTATTTTAGATAGAAAATGCGAAACTGAACTCATCCTTTATGTTTAGTGCTCCGAAAATAAAAACCATTTATGTCCCTCGTAAGATTTGACGGAATAAGTGCTACTTTTTACCCAACTCAGCTTGGAAAAATACTACGAGCTTAACTTGCTACTTCAGAACTGCAGATGGAGAAATAGAAAAAAATAGTTACGGTACTTGAAGCCTGAAACTTGAAACGTTGTTTTGTGTGTTTGTGTGTACTCCTTCAGACACATAAATAATAACAATAATAAAAACAGAAATACTCTAAGTCATTACAAAAACTGAGTACAAAGCCTCTTCAGGAATCGTATTTTCAAATTGTATTTCTGTTTCGAACTTTGTAGAAGTCTTTAGTGTAGCATTTGTAATTTAAAATAAAAGCATGGCCTATTTTTAGCATTTATATCACGTATGATCAAGTGAAAATGTCTTTTAAATTCCACGTAATAGTACTTTTTCAATTGCTTTACTTGTTCTTTTCTGAGATCATGGTTGGGGTAACTAATCGGATTTAAAGTCATGCACGATGCATAATTAATTATTAACTGCATAGCCCGGCATTGCGTGGGCTTTCTCGAGTGCATAATATTGTCCTCATGGAAAATTCCCCTTTCGACTTCAGCACTTCCTGGTGTGTGTAATATTAATGCTTTTAAAATTTCCTTCTTCAAAATTTCTTCTACTTCTTTGCTTCATCGGACGGGTTCTTTTCCTTCTTAGTCTGGTATTGCATGAGCTTTTTCCAAGTGTATATAACTTTAACTTGCCCCCTCCCCTCCAAATTCTTATTTCCTTTTCGACGCCAGTCCTTCTGCGTGCGTGTACGCGATGGGAGGATTTTTATATGTAATGTTATTAAAAAATTTCCTTTTTCAAAATTTCTTTCATTTCTTTTCATTAACAGACACTTTTCTTTCCCCTCCTTTTAGGCCAGTCCTCTTTTTTATGACCAACAAATAATACTTACATTATTTTTCATATAGGGATGGATCTATTTTTACATAATTCCTATAAATAATGTATTGCATTTTTTTCAAAATTGTAATGGATAGGCCTGTTTTAAATAAAAAAAAAGTACTCTTGATACGCTTATACATTTTTGCAGTTACTTACCAAGCTCGATTTCAACTCCGCCGCGCACTACAAATTAACCTTTAATTTCTATTTAAATAATGCTTTCAATACCTGTACTCTCGTAAAGTAGAAGTCCTACTGTTGAGACCTTGAACGGTTATAGTTGACGGGATCAAATCCGATCCGATTGATCCTCACTGGGAAGGAAATCTTCAATACACACTTTTATAAACTTCGATCTGCACTGCAATAACTCACGATCCTCCACTTACTAACACTCAAAACTCGCGAATATAGAATTTACATAATAAACATAATTTTCATGATCACGTTTTCTTACCTTCGGTGAAAGTTGGTTGAGTAAAAATATTTCTCTAAAAGAGTCCCCGAGGAGTTAGTGGAAGGAACCGTATAGATCCGTCACACATTTAAAACACCCAAAAAATAAAAGATTAAAATCATTTTTGTACATGACTAATATGAAGAGTTAAAATTGTTTTTCCTAGACTACTTTCAACCCGAAATTTTCAAATCCATGTATGAGCCGACCTTTTACTTTTAACTTTAAAGAAGTTTCAAAAATTCTCAGCTTGTACAAAAAAATATGCGGTATGTACATCTACATACTGCATTTTCATTATTAAATTTTCATCACTGGATAAATATATTAAAGGAAAACAATACACATCCTTCATTCATTGAGTTATTAGATGATTTTAAAAGATATTTATGCATTATTATTCATTCCAAACATGATTGACACGTAGAAAATCAATAAACTCTTTTGAGAATAAAAAAAAAGCAATTGACAATTGCTATTTTCGATAAAAACTTTGAATGGATTTTCTCATTATAATTTAATTAAGCTTTCAGAATTATTGACTTTTTAAAACTTTTCTAACATATTTTGATTATAGCTTAATTAAATTTTAAGAATGATTTCATCATTTTCTTTTGAGTTTCGTTTGATTCATAGAATGCGAAAAGTAAATAAAATTTTTCTGAATGATATATATTTTTAAATAACAGATTTTTTACAGAACTTTTAAGAAAATAAGGGAAAAATCAAATTTTCAAATCTCTATGTAATTTTCAAAAAAGTAGAATTCATATCTTAATAAATAAACTACATTTATATCTTTTTTTATTTTTAGAATTCATTACTCTTGGGGTTTTTTTTGTGGACAACTTGAAAATGTTTGCAGAAAATTGAATTGTTACTGAATCATTTAAAATTTCTAAAAATTAAAAAATAACGTAAGAAAATATTTTTCAGCCAAGATTACATTGAATTGTAATTTTGATAGTAAATCTGAAACAAAACTAAAAGGACTAAGAATTTTTTGATTTATGGATAGAGTATGCAGAGACTTGTGAATGTTTTCTTTTTGCTAATAGTTTATTTTTGGTATTTTTAAAGGGATTAATTTCTTCAAATTTTTAAAGAATTGGAGTTAATTGGAACAATATTACTACATGGATCTCATTCTCAATATCTCTTTTTTCAATTCCTATTCTCTCTATTAGCTCACTCTCTCTCTATATTTATCTTGTTCAAATTTTCAATCGATAATAAAATGCATTTTAAAGCACTCCATTGAGCTGAAATTTTATATACACGCTTATTTTGGATGACAATACAGTCATTTGATTATAATTTATAAAAATTAATTGATTAAAACTAATTATTCAAAGAATTACAAATACAGCCCCGTTGGCATCACTCTTGGCGACTTAGCGAACATTTTGGCGACGTGTCAAGACTTGAAAACGTTCTTTCTCACATTTTAAAGTTCTCATTTAAGCTGAAAAATTCTATACACCATTGCTTTGGGTAACATTATGATAATTTAATTAAAATTAATTAAAATTAATTGACTTAACGTAATTATTTAAAGAATTACAGATACAGCCAAGTTGGCTTCATTTTTAGCGACTTGGGTCAAAATTAAAAAGATTTTTCCCCCTCACGTTTCAAAGCATTCAGTTGAACAAAATTTGATATACACAATTGTTTTGGATGACTGTACGATACTTTAATGATAATTAATTAAAATTAATTGCCATTTAATGTTGTGTGATTCTTTCATATGTATATATATATTTATATTTATTGTAACTATTTAATAAAAAAGTAATTAAAATAATTTTTTTTGTTGATCTAAGTAGGAATTGACTTTTTTTTTTTTATATTGCTTGTTTCGTCATCTGTTCAAATATGTGCAAATGTGATGCATTTATTGTATAAATAAATGAAAGTATTTAAATTACATGATTCCAATAAGTGAGCAAATCAAGAAACTCAATCTTTGTTAATCGATATAAAAAGAAGAAGAAAAAATTGATTCCTTTTCTTAAGTAATAGTTTTATTTATATTTTCTAGGGCTAACTTCGTGTACTATTAACATGCCTTTTGCATTCTGTTTTTGAAATAACTTTCCAAGGGAATGTTTTTCTTTAAAAAAATCGTATAGAGAATACTTCTAAATATTTGTTGTCAAAGTCGTCATGACAGCATTTATCTTGTCAATTTTTTTTCTTTTCTTTCAAAATTATTATTCCGAATTTTTTTATGATTTCGTAAACTATTTACACTATTTATTTAACATTTGTAATTTCAATCCATAACGAATAATGACACTGATAAATTCTAAATATTTTAATATTCCAGTTAGGGGAAATTTTTCTCATTTGAATGTCTTTTATCAAAATAAAAGTTGTCGCACAACAAATGATTTTATTAGTTTCGTTTAACACTTTGAATTGTTTGCAGCATATATTCCCAACTGACTTATATATAAAATACGTTTTCTTTCAGCTTACTTGTCTCTTTCTAGGGTTATCATATTTTGGAAATGACAATGCTTCCTCTGAAAAACTTAAAGATATAAAAAAAAATTAAACGTGAGAGAAGAAACCTTATTTTCACATCAGTTTTATCAACGTATTATTATGAAAGATAGTAAAAATTATTTTCAAATAGTTCTTAGCGAGCAGAAATCAAAATAATTCTATTTAGGTTGTGTTATGATAATGCTCGAATACTTTTAGATATACTTGGATATATGTCTTTAATGCATAATTTAGAAGATGGGTTTTCATAGCTTATTAAATTTTATCGTGGAATATTATGCAAAAAAAAGATTGTGTAATGTCTGAGTTTTGAGAGTTTTTTCTTCATATCAAGCTACATTTTCTTTATTTGTTCAATTTTTATATTGTTGAAATTTTAAAAACTATTTATGAATAGATCGGAAATTTTTATAAAATGATGAATACCTAGCTAAAGAACTTTACAACTGTTTAAATTAGAATGCATTCCTTAATTCACATCAAAACATTTTGCATAATGTAAAAAAATTGATAATATTAGTTTAAATTGTATATGTTAAAAGATAATTTTGTAACATGAGCCTTTTTCTGTTAAAAAGTTTTTTTTAAGCGTTTTCATATCAATGCAAATATTTCTTCATTCTTTGGAATTAAAAATTTAATGTCAATACTTCGTTTAGATAGCATTAAAACAGTCAACTCAATGCAGTTATAAACATTTATGCTATATTTTTATGTGCAATCAGTGTACAGAAAGTACATAACACACCACCGCATTTCTGTTGGAATGTGAGTTCTATCGTAAGATTTAATAGAATAAAAAAAGTATCTAAAATGTTCAACATTTTTATTTTTTCGCCTTTGCTATGAAATACGGCGTGAATAAATTTTTTTACGTTAGTACAAATAAACTACTACATTAAAATAAAATTTGCATTTTCACAAAAATTTATAAATTTTACGAATTAATTATTCCCTTTATAGGAGTATATTTTATAACTAAACAAATTAATGTAGATATTGGAATATTTTCAGTCTAAAATAAGGATAAAAGAATTAACTATTCTTCAGTATTTATCCAAATAATTCAAGCTACAAATTCGAAATTACTGTATCAAATCAAACTAATTACTGGGATATATTATGACGAAAGACTTCTGGTTTGAAAAACATTTATGGTAAAACTATGATAAGCATATATCAAAGCAAAATGATTATTCTCTCCAGATCTTTAACAATGAAATATCTGGAGTCAAACTTTCCCTTGTTTAAAATGAATCCAGTCCACACGCCACAACGCTTAGCATTAATATGAAAACTTGTTCCAAAGTATTGGCTCATTCATAATTTTGACGAAATAATATACTACCGATCTATAAAGTGTGAATAGAAAGATGTATCTTGAACTTATGCACAAGTAGTATTACATCTTAGGAAATTCAGAAACATCTCTTAGCTTTCATATAATCTTCTTGCCAAGGTGGAACATCTAACATGTCCTTGTTATTTAGATATTCCTCTGTTGTCAACCAGAATAAAATAAGTTAAGAATACAGTAGAGACGTTTATTATGGAGTAGAGAAAACATTATTCGCGGGCTTTGTTGTAATACAGAAGTAAAGTTCATTGGATATTTATGAGAGTCTTACATGTCCTCTAGGTTTCTCATTTAAAAAGTTAAAGACTTTAAGATAGTTATAATCCATTTAGAATAAATGCAGGAAATTCATATATTTATTTTTAGGCAGCTGCAGATTGAAAAATTCTATGCATTTCAACTCGTATTTTTGGAATACTTTTATTTATCCTTTACAATTTGATAAGTTTTGCTCGCAGGTATTTCAAATTCTTAATATTTTAATAATGAAGGAATACCTTAACATTTATATAGATCCAAGGTTATCATAAATATTATCACAACCGTTCCCAGATTTCTTAACTTTGTTTGAGCATATAATTTGTATTTTAAGTTAAACTTAGAACGATGATTTCCGCTAAGTGAAATCTTACTTTAAAGTTTGCATTCTGATTAAATTATTCTTATAAACTCAAGAGCTCGCATAAAAGATAAATATTAGGTATATGAAAATGAATTTGTTGGTTATTTGGTTTTAGAAAGGTTTCGCTTACCTTACTACTTTAGTATAAATTTTGTTATGATTTTATTTACATGATGTTTTGTTGAATACTTATTGAATATAAATGTTTTGTGATGCATATATAAGTTTCAGAACCTTTAATGTTGCAGAATAATGATAAGGGACCCGATAGTAAAATGTATTTTTTTTAATTTACTTTTTTAATACTTAGGATCTTAATATTAATTAATTTATTTCCCTAAAGACTAATTTCTAGTGCAGCTAACATTCTAGATATTCTAGTTTCCGATAAATAAATAGTATATGTTCGTACATTAAAATTAGGCTCATGTTAAGTGTTATTGAAATACTTAATCATATTCAAGGAAAATTCACAAGTAGAGTACTGATAATCCGAATTTCTTGCGTATAATGAAGCGATATAAATTAAATCATTTTTCGTCTATATGATCTTTTAAATTCAAAAGTTGTCATTTATAATTTAATTTTACAGCTGTTATTTTTCAATTAAAACATTAATATTGATGGTGATTGAAAGGAAGGAGTATAGCTTCAATTTAATAAAATTCTTAAGAACAACATAAAAATTTTTAAGAACATAAAATCATTTTCGATTTAATGTTAAAATTATTGTTTTTAAATAGAGTGAGTAAAAATTTTATAGGAAAAAATAATTTTAGTAAAATGTTGCATAAAATTCAGTAATAAATAACAAAATGAAACTGAGGAGGATAAAACTTGTTACCTTCGGTTCCATAAGCGCGTAACACACCACTAACCAAAATGTTCATTTCAGTCTGGAGGCTGTTACTGGCTTATATAGGAGCCACCGCCTCACAATGCCCTACCAGGGATTCGGCGGATAGAGGAATAAACGATATAGTTGAAATGGCGAGCGTGTGAGTTGTGATTGTTGCGTCAAGTGGATCTGACGGCTTTGTTTGCTGCGTCAAGTGTGCCTGACTGTTTTGGTTGCTCTTGCGGTGGGTAGATGGCGTCACAACAGCTGCGCGGAGGTTGCGTTTTTTCTAAGTTCAGAGTCAAGGTCACCAATGAGAAGGATTGAACTCGGTACCTTCGGTTCCGTATGCACGTAACATACCACTAGACCAAAATAATCCATTAATTCCGGAGGCTATTACTGGCTTATATAGGAACCCTCGCCATAAAACTAATGAAATCACAGAAAAATAGTATCATAAGTTTTATAAAACATTGATGAAAAAAAAACACGTATAATTTATACCAATACATTATAAAAGATTAAACAATATATGCGGTAAGAAAGAGGAACATAGAATAAGTTGTGTAGCACTCAAAATGTATTCAGTGAATTATGTAATCAAGTCAGCAAATATGACTTTCATCAATCGTTACAACAACGCCAGAATGTTTTATCTATTCGGTGATATTCAAACGCTTCTCATTTTTTTTAACCTTTTGAAAAATAAACTTTGGTTTTCATCGGTTCATTGCAGCAGTGAAAGTTATTATTTGGATGTTGCTTGTGTTCATTGGGCTTGTTTAGATTTTCTTGCTGTTGCTGATGATTAAAGACATATAGTTAATATTACTTCAATGTGGTACGTGATCGAAATGCAACCATGAAACAATTTTGGAAAAATGTGGGAATTTCAATAACACTTTTAAGAAATGATTGAATGATTTATTTCGTTATTTAACTGAAATAATTGTTCATATTTATGAAAAAAGATAAAAGTTTCTCTAAAAGGAAGCCACGAGAACAATGGATAAAAAAGAATTATTTAGAAGGTTTAGAGTTCAGATAATTTCATAATTGAAAACGATATTTCTAAACACTTCATTCCAAAGGCTACAATTTTTTGACTCGAAGATAAAGTTTTAGATGTAATTTATTTATAAATTTGATAAAGCTTCCTAGAATTAAAGTCTGTAAACCTAATTTCATTCATCAAATTATCATTCCTTCCTCAGTGGCTCGATAGCCCAGAGTGGGCCTTGGTCTTCTCAAGAAGCCTTTTACACAGGCCAGATTTCTTCCTGCTATTGTTCTCTAATTCCTATCTCTCAAAACTAGGATATTTTTTTCTACTCCATCAATCCATCTAAGATTTGGCCTGCCCTTTCTTCGTGTGCCAATTGGTTGATCATTGAAGACTTTTTTAGTGGTGCGGTCTTCGTTCCTTCTGACAACTTGACCTGCCCATTTAATTCTTTGTATTTTGATCAAGTTAACAATGTCAGATTCATTATATGATTGATAGAGCTCAAAATTCGATCTCCTTCGCCCCGTTTTTTTCCTGAATTCCTCCAAAAATAAATCTTAAAATCATCTTTTCGTATATACTTATGTTCTCATCTGTTAAATACATAGACCAAGTTTCACATGCATAAGCTAATACTGATCTTAAAAGACTTTTAAACTCTTTTTTCTTCTTTTAATTAAATTCGATTTCATATATTTTCGTATTCCATTAAGACATCTATTAGCGATAGTAATTATCTTTTCGATTTCAGTAATACAATCGTTTTATTGTTAATTTCCGAACCTAAATAAGTAAACTCTGTCAACATCTGTAAAATTATACTCTTCAATTTTAAAATGGGAATTATTAAAACATGATTTAGTGAAAAGCATGTACTTGGTCTTATTCCCATTGATTTTCAATGCCATGTTGAGGGCCTGTTTCTCTTAAAGCAAGAAGGCTTGTCTTAGTGCGGTAGGTGTTCGAGCAATGATATCAATGTCATCAGCAAAAACCAGCAACTGTACTGATTTATTAAAGATATTTGCTCTAGTATTAATATTGGAATTTCTTACCACTTTTTCCAATGCTGGACTAAAGAGAAGACGCACTAGTGCATCTCCCTGTCGAACGCCCTTTTATATTTTCAATATGTCCGAAAGATCATTCTGCACCTTGACCATGATCTTTGTTTCACTTAAAGTCAGGCTTAATAATTTATCAGGGATTTTAAACTCTTTCATGGCTGCAATAAGGGCCTTTCTGTTGATGCTATCATAAGCAGTTAATTCATCAAATTGTAGTAAAAAAAATCTTTTGGATGGAAAATATAGCTAACGTTATTAATTGACACTTTTAAGCAAGAATTGATAATGGAAATTCAAACTTGACTAATAATTTAATTTAAAAACACGACACATTTAAATAAGGTAATTTAAAATTCTCCCAATTTCTTTTTTGAAATAATCACTTTTATTAATCGATGGTTTTAATAATTTCTTTTAAATGTTAAAATTCCTAACTTTTATCTAATTTTTTTAAAGGCAATCTGGATTTATAATTAGCTTCTCAAATGATCTGAAATTGGAGCAAGTCATAACACTATTCCATATAAATTTATTACTGCAAATGCTACACAAAACTGATAATTATCTTTGCTTCATTTCCAACGCCCTCCAACTGCTTGAAAAGGAGATATTACACAATTAGAGCCGGTATGACAACAATAAATAATAATTGCAGTGAAAGAATTTCTTTTTGTTTTATTCGGTATTGCACTGAATCAACTTAAGACTAATTAAATTAAGAGAAAACGTAATTACCATTTTTTTATGAATCCGTTGTTTTCATTAATTAATATAACAATCACTTCCCTTTTCTCACCTTTATTTCTTTCAGTAAATATTCGCCTAGAGTCACTTAATTACAAATCATGTTTAATAATTTTCTGTTTTAATCCGAAAAATAATTGCAAGAATTTTTATTGATAAAGATTTACGTATAGTTGTTATACATTAAGTGAAAAATATGTAGTCATAATTATTATAAAATGGTCAAAATATAATAGTTACTAGCTGGTATACCCTTTCTTTGCACGGGTGAATTGAAAAATTAAACAATACGTATTAAAGGATAAAGAAGATTTTGATGAGTTAATTTGACTTGAATTGCAAATGTAACAAAAAAAAAAGCTTTTTCATATCTTAGCTGAACAAAAAAACCATATTTGTTAAATTTAAATCTGAAGGTATAATAGCTGATAAAAAGAATTTTTTTTATTTATAACGCCCCATAACTCTCTTGTGGGTCGATTTTTGAAGAAACACCTTCCTAAGTTAATCTCTACTCAGCGAAAGTAACACATTGTTGCAAATTTTATGTAATGAACATTTAAAATAGTGTTAATAATTTGTATCTGTTTGAGTAATACGTTAATATTACTTTCTGTTGTATTTATTTTATGTTGAAATTATAATATTCGCAAGCAACGCTGCTCCTTACATTATAACGAAGATTCAAAGGAAACGTAGCGAAATGTTGGTGATAGCGCCACGTTGGCATCCTTTTTGGAGACCATGTTGGCAACTTGGCAATTGATTGAACGGTAAGAAGTTGCTTGTTGTAGCGCCACCTGGTGGGAGCTGCAATATAGAGTATAGAACAAACCCTTCTCCACAAAAAATACATATACAGGCCAATTTTCATAGTGATCGATTGAACGGTGTTGGAGTGAAGCGATTTCATATATATAAACATCAATTTATATATATGTATATAGATTTAATCTGAGTGTAATTAATACTTACTGTTCACAAAACTGAAGAGTGTTCAAATGGATTTGATTTAACGCAGCTGTACAGCAAGTCTTCTTAGTCTTCTGTCAATATACTGCTATAGGAAAAAGAAGGGGCAATTAACTTAAAATTCTTCGAAAGGAAAGGTCAGAAAGAATTTGAAAAAAAAAAACGAGGTGTGACAAAAAAAAAAAAAAAAAAAAAAAAAAAAAAAAAAAAACAAGACTAAGTGTACATTTTGAAAAAAAAAAGTTGGCAATAACTTCTTTTGTGACGACATCCGACGCACCTCTTCTATCCATTTGGCCAGGTTCGACTTCAGCAATCTCGCCATTTGAGAGCACTACGTCATTGAGGGAACAAGAACAAATGCATCCTGTTGGAAAAATGTCTATTGTAAAAACTGAACCACGAATCAATATCGAGTTCCTTGTGAAACTTATGAAATCAGTTACGGAAACATTTTAAATATTAACTGAGGCTTATGGAGATAAAACTTTGTCTTGTGCATGTGTGTTGGAATGGCGTAAGTGGTTTTCAGGGGGCAGGGAGAGCGTGGGGGATGAGCTCACCTGGGCGCCCAAGAAGAGCGATTACAGACCAAAACATTGCCAAAATTCGTTATGTGATCCGAGGTGACCGAAGATTAAGTGGTCGTGCAGTGACTAAGTTAGTTAACTTGGATAGGGAAGCTGTTCGACGCACTTTAACTGACAAATTACACATAAGGAAGATTTGTGGGGTTATTGTTCCAAGAGTTCAGTCCGAAGACCACAAACAGTGCAGTAAAGAAGTGTGTAGATATGTTAGAACACCTTGCAAAAGAGCGAAATTTGTTGGAATTTGTTGTAAAATGTGATGAGGCACATAATTTACCTATGACACAGAAAGTAAGCACCAGTCGATGCAGTAAAAGTCTCCAGGATCCCCAGGACCCAAAAAAGCACACATGTCAGATTCAAGGTAATTAATTGTCATCGATATTAATGGAATTGTAATGACTGAGTAAGTTTCCTGAGGTCAGACTGTTAATCAACACTACTACATTGAAGTACTGAAAAGACTTCTCGAAAAAATGAGGAAAAAAATGATACAATTGTGGAGTGATGGATGGATGGTTCGCCCGGACATTGCACTTGTACACACCGCCCTAACTGTCAGGAAGTTTCTGACTAGCAAAAACATTACTGGGATGAAGCATCCTCCATATTCACCTGATTTGGCTCCATGATAATTTTTGTTTATTTCCTGCAGTTAAGTCTTGCTTAAAGGGAACCCATTTTACCTCAATTAAAGAGGTTCAGGCAAAAAGGGAGAACCTCCTGAAGGGCCTTCCAAAAATCTTATTCCAGTTCTGCTGGCAGCAACGGCAGCGATGAATGCAGAAGAGGAATTATGTGGAAATGCTAAAGAGGACTACTTTGAAGATGATATTGTCAGAAAAAACTGAATCTGTAACTATAAATATTTAAGGGATCAGTCTCGTTTCTTTTGTGTCACGACTCGTAAGTAAGCTAAAAATCCTATCCAAAACTATAGTTCTTCATTTGCAATATATATCCTCTCATGTGAACCTAAAACATAATTATATTACAGATAAACTGGCTAAATTATACCTCAGATAAGTGAGAATCCTTCGACCTACTTTAAATTATACTCAAAAAGAAAGGCCTCTTTGGAAGCAACCACCAGTGCACTCTCACTTTAAAACTGAAGAGAATAATTTTGAAGTTGTTGACAGTTTCACTTATTTAGGTTTGGAAATCAACAATAGAAAAAAAAACGATTGTACTACTGAAATCTTAAAGAGAATTACAATGTCTAATAGATGTCTTAATGGAATACGAAAATATATGAAATCGAATTTAATCAAAAGAAAAACAAAGGTTCTATTGCATAAAAGTCTTTTAAGATCAGTATTAACTTATGCATGTGAAATTTGATCCATGTCTCGAACAGATAAGAACATGATAAGTATCTACGAAAGAAACATTTAAAGATTTATTTTTGGAGGAATTTTTTCAGGAAAATGGAACGCGGTGAAGGAGATCAAGTTTTGAGCTCTATCAATAATATAATGAATCTGACATTGTTAACTTCAAAATACAACGAATTAAATGGTCGGTTCACGTTGTTAGAAAGAACGAAGACCACACCACTAAAAAAGCCTTCAATGCCCAATCAATTGGCACACGAAGAAAAGGCATGCCAAATCGTAGATGGATTGATGGCCTAGAAAAAGATCTAGTTTTGAGAACTAAGAATAGGAGAGCAATAGCAGGAAGAAGGCTGGCCTGTGGAAAAGGCTTCTTAAAAAGGACAAGACCCACCCGGGGCTGTCAAGCAACTGAGGAAGGAAATAAGCACCAGTGCACACACATGGTATCGTAGTAAAAGTCCCCGACATTGGTAAAAAATTTGACGTGAACAGAAAAGACCGAACTGCTTTGGCACGTTTAACTTCCAACCGTTTAAGGTCCATTACATTTTCATGTGGTTTTAAAAATTTGTGGTTTGTATACAAATTGCAATACATATGAAGCCTAACCTCCCCATATGCTCAGTTGCCACCCCAGTTGTGTTACCTTGACTTAAGACAAATTGTTCAAAATATCCAATGTAGCGTTGAGGGAGGGAGTGCTAAAGGCTAACAAATCCGTGGATCTAATCTTATTTAAATTAGAAGGATAAGAGAAAAAAGGAGAGATATAAAGAAGGGAACCTGAAATCTTTTTTGTTCCTTGAATTTCCAGAGCCTTCATAAGTGAAAGTGTTGATCCTCTTCTTGTTACGAATTGTCTAACAAAGCACTTTCCATATGTATTATTTATAACATAAATTTTTTGAAGAATTATGTAAAAAATTAACTGTTTATTTCTTAACACCCTAAGTATTAACACAAACGATGATATAAATAGTAATGATAGTGTGATTATATAAAGAAATATATCAATATCAGTGCAGATTTACAGTGCTTTGGCATAGAATGTTATTCAAAATATTCATATATCTGTAAGTATTGATTTATTATTTTGTCAATTATTGCATAATTACCTCCACAAGCGACTGATATGTACCCCCAATTCATAATAGAGTCACCTACACAATTTACAGTTAATCTCAAGATCTTTGGTTTGAACGTTGCATTCAATTTTCTCAAAGTTTCCTTCGCATTTATCTGATTCGTGGGTTTGTTTTCATCCAAAAAATAAAATCACGAAACTCCAAAAACTTTTATTTACTTTCTTTTTTTTTGCAAAGTCAAGTCTTTCCTTGTGAATAACTTCGCTTGTAGACAATTTTCTCCCCATATTTCTACTATGGTTTATTTCCTTTTTGTAACATATGGCGAATTGTCTCAGAATTGCTCTACCTGGCAAAATCGTCTTTTTTATTCAACCTACAATGGAGCTTTTTTATTTTGGAGTATGGTAACTTCTTTTTTTTTTGGGGGGGGGGAGGGTAAATTTAGCTATTTGTAAATATATTTGGTCTGTCAGTTATGATCTTAAATGGAATATTTCACTGAATTTCCAATAACATTTTACTTTCGTATAGAAATTTTCTCAATTATTTTAGAAATTTGACGCGTGAGACATAACTTTTTCCTTTAGTTTTATAATTAAGTTCTTCACGTTTTGTGAGAAATCTTTTCAGCCAGCGTTTCTCAAACTGTGGGGCGCTCCCACAGGTGGGCGTCATAAATATACAAGGGGGGCGCGAGCATATTGAAAAGTCAAAAATGATTTCAATTTAATGAAAATTTACTGATTAACTTAGTGAAAATAAACAAACACAAAATACATTCTGTAATAAAAAAATAAAATACTCATTTACACTGATATAATATATTTATAAATGTATCAGTACTGCACAAAGTATTTTATAATTAATTTAAACAAACTAAGTTTAGAACAGCATTACCAGTGATACCATGGGCTTGTCATATATAAAATTATGTACAAAAATTAACACTTGTAATTTATCTCCATAATTTGTATGGTTTATAATAAATCCTTTAACTGCCGATTGAAAGTTATGTGATTCTCTCCCCAATGCCGCTGTTTTCCAAGTAGGCGCGCGTATGTGTTGGGGGAGGGGGGGGGGAGAAAGGAATAAATAAGCAAGTTATTTGAAATAAGTAAATCCTTCGCAAATACTGTCAAGGATTTTTTATTGCATTTCATAGCCTTCGGAATAATTTTATGGATAGCAGTGCACAGATCGTACTTCGGAAAGACGCATATATACGTTCGTAGCAATTAACTTATCTACGCCGGTGGTACTTAAGAGGTTAAAGTCGAATTAAAGCTTTAGTGTCAAAGTTAAGTATTATTGAATTCAATACATTGTTATTGTATAGAGGGGGGGGGCGATGAAAATTATGATTGAATATTGGGATCGCAAATATTGAAACTTTGAGAAGCACTACTTTAAGCGTATCATTGGTACATTATACAACTATTAGTTACCCAATACGAGGAAATGACACTCGTAGCAAAACGCTCCAAGTTACCTGCAATTTAGAAAAAAAAATCATGAAGAATAGTATTTAACCTTTTTATAGAAGCTTAGAACTTTATGACGTATTTTGTCATATTGTATGCGATATTTTGAATTGTCTAGTTTAATGTAATTTCTGATCTATTATGAAAATAAAAATAGAAACAAAGGAAATTATTTATAGTAAGTTTTAACAAAAATATTTTTGGTGGGAAAAAACTTTGTGCCAAAATTTTCATTGTATTATTTCGCGGAAATGCTTTAATGTTATTTTATGTGAATTGATATTTATTTAGAGTAATTATAGATAGCAATTTAGGGGAAAATTGCAGACGATAAACACCATTAAAGAGATTCAAATATATACGTTAAGTTCGAAAAAGAATAAAAAATTACTACAACAGGGGGAAAAAAGTGTGGAAGCATGAATTTTCATTTCATTGAGTTAGAGAATATTTACCAACGACGGCGTACGCAATTTTTGAATTTAAAATGCGTTAGATTCTTTTTTTCTGGTGAAAGACGTTAGAATATTTAAAATGTTTAATATCATGAAAGATAAAAAGATCTTCTAACTGAAAGAAGTAATCGTCTGACTATTTGAAAATAAAAATTTGTAAAAATTTAGTATTACTCAAAATATAAAATAAAATAGATCTCTTTGTGCATATGCACTTAAACTTTTTTTCTTAATGATTAAGGTTTAGTAAATTTTACTAGTTTACTCCAAAAATATTATTTTATTAACACTGAAACGCATTTGAGTCATTTATTATTTTCATTTTTAAATAAACTCTTTTCAATTTTTTTTTATAATTCTAAGAATATGAATAGTTTGTAGAATTTCAAGAATCTGAATTTTAATTTTGGTTATAGAAAATTAGTTGACATTTTAAATTATTTTTATTATGATTCAAAGTTAAAAAAAGTACGTTTTTTCACTTACTTGAAAAAATGTAATTGATTTTCGGCTGAAATTGGTAGCTCTCTTAAAATCAAGAGATTTAAGAAAAAGTTATATATATGTATATATATATATATATATATATACATATATCTTGTTCAAATTTTCAACCATTAATAAAACACTTTCTATTCATCCACTTCAAATACATTTTTTAAAACTTGTAGTGGATGACACTTGATGTTAATACAGTTTTTTCAAATGTGAATTCATTAATTAAATTAAAAAATGAATAAATAGTAACAAACACAAAAACAATAGTCCAACTGTACATATAGAAAGGAAAATCGTTCGTTGTGTCCCTGTAGTGCAATGGATAGCGCGTTGGATTTCTAATCCAAAGGTCGAATCCCACCTGGGATGGCCTAATTTCTGCGAATGTGATTTTTTTTTACTATACTATCTTATTAGAATAATTAAATTTAATTAATGAATAAATAGTAACAAACAAAAATATTAGTTCAACACCATATATAGAAAGGAAAATGGAAATTTGCAAGGAAAATCGCTTTCTATTTTGTCACTCTTAATATTGTTATTCTGTCATATATATATATATATTAATTATAACTATTTAATAAAAAGTTACTAAAATTAAATTTTTATTTGTTTATCTAAGTAGTAATTGACTTAATTTTTTTATATTACTTGTTATATTCAGTCGTGATGCATTAATTTTGAAGTAACTTTTGAAACTGAATTTATTTCTTTAAAGCAATATAATTATATATTATACTGGTGTTACCTGCGGGCTTCGCTGGGTATTTCACGATGTTGTATAATTGTATTATCACGATGTTATTTTTATCGAGATCGATTTCAGCAAAACCCGTTTTAGTTGACCTCTGTACCTAAAACATGCATTCCTGCTATATTTCATGTTTTCATGTCTAATAGCTTCAGAGATCTCGTGAAGAGAAAGTCGTTTCTCTCTTATATACAGTCGACTCTCAATACTTTGAAGCTGAAGGGACCAATGAAAAACTTTGAATTATCAAGAGATTAGAAAAAAAAAACTCCCCAAATACAGGGAAATAAATTTTTTTCTAACACTTTTAAATTTGAAACTATGTAATAAAACAACAATTGTACATATGTATAAAATTATTTTAAAGTATTTTTAAAAAGTACATATTATACACTGTATAAATATTATACAGAAGTTAAAAGTCAGGTATTAAAAGAATACCTTTATGTATTGAAAACAATTATTAAAAGAATATACTGTGCATAATAAATATTTTTTTAGGAAAACATCTACTCAATGTGCTATCGGTTTCCTCAGACACTGTTCCCAACAAGGCAGGGTCCAGTCCAGCCCATGCCCTATTTGGTCCTGCATGCCACAGATGATTCATAAATCGCTATGTCATTCCGACGCGAAATACACAATCCTACTCATCTCTTTTTCTCAATAGCAGACCATCCTTTCTGAACACATGTGTAGCAAGGATAAATGTTAAGCGAAAGATATGAACGTCTGACAACAACTGAGTCCAGTCTATTGTCTACTTGAAGAAGGAAAGCAATAAAAGTATCCTTTTGCTTGAGGAACTGTGAAACACAAAGAAGGGATGACAGGCAGATGGTCATCAAAGGGGCTATGTTACAGAGGAGATACACAGAGACAATGCAATACAAAACATGTAAGCTACAACCTGTTTGCTACAGAACTCTACATGATAGTGAATGTCCAAGAGTTATATAAGATAACTTCGAATTATCGCATGTTGTAGTCTATCCAGTCGCAGATTTTACTTCGAAATATTGAGTGCACCAAATCGTATTGTCTTAGTACGAAATATCAAGAGTTTTTCTAGGGGCTGAGCATATACTTCGAATTAGCGACAGGTTCATATTATCGAAGGTTTGAATTAGCGAGAGTCGACTGTATATTTAAAATTTGAAGTAACTTCAGAAAATTTATTTCTTTAAAACTATATAATTATATGGAAAAATTTATTTTCCTAGCTACATGACAGTTTGTTAGATATGGTAAATTAATATGATTCGATAAATTTTTGTTATCATCCTTCAACATCTTGTATGTAAGTAATTTTTATCGATCGTTTTTAGCTACATAATACTTCATTCTAGCTTTACAAGAATAATTTTTGAGAAGTTTTGTATTATATCATGTTCAAATCAAGCGGTTTAATATAAAATATATGATTATCAAGTGGTTCGAAAAGTTAGATTTTATTTCACGTTTCGTACTAATTTTTCTACACTAGTACTCATTACATAATACTTCAACAATTTGTTTTGCTTCATATTTTCTGAATATGATCTGTAAATTATTTTCCAACACGAAGTTCTTAAAATTTCATTTACTTCTTAAGAAGGAAATTAGGTAAAATTTTTTCTTAAAATGAAATTCTTACATATAGTGACATTTAAAGCGATGTCTGAAATTACATAGAACAGGATAGTCATTAAGTCGATTGCGATCGACCGATGAACCGCCAAGACTTTTTGAGGTGATCGCCTTTACTAAGACCAAAGACACGCTTACTAAAAGAAACATATTTATGGAACACCGACGCCAGCTAAACTGAAGAATCGGCTTTTCACTTCTATGCGACTGTGTTTACTTATGAAGATGATTCGATAAATGTGTAGACGATACAGGTACCTACATTGGAAACGATCGAAGAAGCTTCACACATTCACTTCCACTGTAGGAAAGAAAAAAGCAATCATTGTGATGCCAGCCGTAGAAATGAATTTTTCTCCGACTGAAGAGGAGAATAAATGTTGATGACCAGTTCTTCCCGTGATAACACGGAATTGGCTATTGAGACATCATCCCACACTCCGCACTTCCTCTGAATTGGGTTCTCCAGTTGATGTTATGTCCCGTGATGGAGCGGGAACATGCAGCGAACAATTGGAAGTACATACATCGGTTTCTGATTCATATATTCACGTATGTTCTCTGCCCGCTGCATTGAATATGTTCAAGCTCCACGGCCAGGAAGTGCCTCATAGTTGTTCAAGCATTCTACTTGACAAGTTTGTGATTTTTTGCATTTTTGTAGTAAAAATAGAAATCTTTCAAAATTTAAAAAAGTGGCATAATGCCGAGATTAAGTGTTAAAAAAAGAAAACATACAATTTTAATACAGAATGGCCTAACCTACGCCGCTAGGTGTGTGACGATTCTATCTGCGCTCCTTTTCACTAATAGTCCTCTTGGGGAATTTCTGGTCTTTAAAAATTATTTTATTATAAAATCTCCTCGAAAAAGAAGTCGTGATTATGTAAATTAAGACTACTATATATAGTCTAGGCTTTCAGGTTAGAAAAAGAGATAAAAAAAGATAGGATAGACTGCTATAGGAGCAGAGATTAATCAACTATAATGTGAATCACGGATATTTAATTTTTTGATAATTGAATTACTTAAGGTGACGAATTGTCACTTGAGATAGAATCTATATTAAATAGCTTAAAAGTCAGAGCTATTGCCTTGAGTAAGTATTTTTAGTATTAAAGTCTTCTCATATCTCGCGTACCTCGTTAATTGTCTTCGTAGTTATTAATTGGGCGCATCTCTTATCCTGATCAATTGAATTTGGATTGTGGCTAATATTGTGAATAAATTAGATTGTTTTTGGAGTATGGTTAGTCTTCCTTCCAATTTTCCCGCACCTTTAGATGCTCAAGTCTGGCGAGATTCTGAGGTGTGTGACCGACCGCTACAACCTAAAAATATGAGTAGCAGACTGTAGAGTCTGGAAAATCCTCTCCCCCTTGACATAGGAAAAAATGCAAAATGTCGTACACGATATAATATATCTGAGCATAATCACATAAGTAGAATTGTACTCATTAAACAAATTCTGAAATTACTGCCTTGTTGGAAAAGAAATGAAGTTTACTTCATAAGCTATAGTTTCCCAATTATTTCCTTAGATCTTCCGACGTTACTAAGAAACCTCACCCAGATATTGTTTGAAATGTCAGATCACCAGCATCAGACGGATAAACGAAAATCTTCTCGATTCCAAAGCTGCTTATTAAAGACACCAGTATTACTGAAACACGCATATCGCTAGACTCAGCATTAAGAAACAGAAAGCTAGACAAGAAAGAAAAAAAACATGATTACCCATCCCTACTTGTCAGACACGATTAAGATTACAACACGACAATATCGATAGATCCTCTACTTGAAGAATATCCCCTCATATTAGAAATAATAGATGGTATCTACACATTTGGCACATAATAAACAGTAAAATAACATTTGAAGAAAAGTGAAATATTCCCCTGAAAATATTTGAATCCCTGAGAGGGGAATGTAATAGGCTTTGAATCGACATGAATATTAGTCTGAGCTACACATAATGATTTCTGATTTCGTGTATTTGAAAAATAAGAAAATTATTACCTCAGCAATTTTGCATTCCAATCTCTGTGTATTGATTCACTGTACACAAATGGATTTTGAGACGTTGAATTTCAATCTAAGAGACGTTCTTACGTTACTGAAATGAGTTGGTTGAAATGGATTTAGAAAGGAAGTAGAATTTTTGAATAAATTTAGGGAAAAAAAGAAGAGTTTTGCCTTATTACTATCATTTGATAAAATACGTTATTCAAAACAGCCTATTTATTCTTGTCGAATTTGATCCTGGGTATTAAGTCAACGTTTTCTAAGCACCAAGAGTTCATGTATATGAAATTGCTGTTTTATCGAGATGGAGGTTTTTAAGAAAACTGCTTTGGTATTTCTTTATCATTTAAGGTTCATTTTATAATTTTTCTTTTTGTTATTCCGAGAAGTTTCGTGTTTAAATTAAATTCTTAGTTTTAAAAATTACTTACCTATTCTGAAAATAGTTAAGTGTTTTCAAATAAAAGAATTAATTATCATTATTTAAAATATCCTCATTGAAAAAGTATTTGTTTTATATAGTATTTCTCTTTACCGTATTTACTTTAATTTAAAATCAATTTAATACCCCAAATTTATATTTAACTCTCCTTGTTTTATTTTCTTCAGGAAAAATTACAACAAATTTCTAAATGATATGCAATACTGAAAATATTTAAATTGCATTTTTAAAAATGAGTATTTTTCTTTATGTAAAATGTTTTTTTATTGATTTTATCAGAAGAAAATAAACCTGATCCACGTGTTTTCTGATATATTTTTCAATTAATTAATAATGCCCAACTTTCACCATAAATTTTGTTTACTAACACTTGGTATAATGAGTATATTCTTGAAGTTTTAATAATAGATATCAATTAACTCTCAAAATTTTTGTGGGAAGTAATTTATACTTTATGCCACTGATCTCGATCGCCGGATTCAGTCTATTTAAATTTATCATGGCATAATATCGTTGGCTATAGCTTGAGCACCATTCAGGTATTGTGCATGATTTGAATGGCTCCAACTTCAATTTGTGGGAGAATACCCTGAAGGGGTCAGCCTTCCACCTATCTTCCCTTCTGCTTAACCTCATGAGACGCGGTCTGACGGCATTATTTAAAGTAATCATGCCGCACGCATCATATAATACAAATCCCATGTTCGTTCGATTCGAACCCACTTAATATAGCAGTCAGCGTTACAACCATCATACCGAAGTCGTAATAGAGTATTAACAATTAGTTTCGCCATTGAAATTTCATCCATTCAGAGTATCATAAATTAAAATACTTTTATTTGAATTATAATTTTATTTCATTTATTTGATTTTATTCTTCAAAACAAGCATTGGTAGTTCTATAAATTCATATATGTTTAAACTTTTATGAAATGAAAGCTTTTTATATTCCTGCCACAAATACTAAAATGTTTGTATGATTTGCAGCATAATATACAACTAATTTAATCACATTAAGGAAAGAATTACCATTGAAATTTATTATTTTTACATCAAACCATTTTTGAACTTCTAATATTTCTAAACAAGGCTGCATTAGTCCGGTGGTTAAATCTCGATTCTCATCACTAGTGATATTTTAATCAAATCATGGATCTGATTCCTTATCATACCAAAGTACTTAACCAGATAATGGGGATAATCTATTGGTTACGTCGAACTGATCTCAAAACCATCACGTGATGTGCTATGGAAATCAGGAGAATGAGGTAATGGCTGAGGTTGATCATCTTCTATTAACAATATAGCCATATATCCATTGTGATTGCAACATTAAAATTAAAAGTTCAATACCGGTATTCCATTTTTGATTAATACTGACGTTTTAACACTCCTCCTGCTTAGTAGGAATTTTAGAAAAGAAAGAAAATACAGGTGTTCTTTGCTTTATGCACCAGTTTTATTAGATAGTATAAATATCCCAAAAAATAATTATAGCAGTGGATGGAATCCACTTAAATTTCCTCCATTCACTTCAATAACTCTTGAATATTTTTTACATTGTTATTCTTATTCATCATTATGGATTATTATTTATGGGTATATATATGAAAGTAAAAAAACACAGTTTGAGCCCTAAAGTATGATATGCAAATACAATGTGAATAACAGAATCACCAATTTAAAAAGTATCGAAATATTACGCACTTTCTTCACAACTACAACTTTGTTTTCACAGGTAGAAATATCAGACTATGAATCCTGCGCGTATGCAGTATCTCTCTGAGCTATAATAAGATAGTTTTAGCCAACCTCCTTGGATGAATCACATATTTTATCATTTCTCTTGATTGTACAATGCAACTTTATATTCACAGTCTAATTAATTTTGTCCGTTAGGGGGACATAAAAACCAAAACGTTTACTTTATTTCTATGTTGGCTATCTTTGAACATATAGTGGAAACAATTAAAAATTCTATAACATGGAAAAACGTAGATGAACTTGTGACTTGTATTATAAAATTGTAATAATTGTTTGCACACACTGGTATTTGAAATCCTAACATATACTGGTATTGCAACCTAATCCATTCATTAGTTATCAGCAACTTAATTGTACAAAGCACTGAAAACCAACCAATTTATTAGTATACTACCAAGCGAAGAGCTAAGATATCTATTTTCTGATAAACGCTGGCGAAAGATAACACTGAAGATTTAGATTTATAGATTCCACCATAGACAGTCCTATTATAGGAATCTTCTTCAGATGAAAAGAACTTCATTCATCGAGGAGGAGGAACGAGAACTGTTCTTATAGCGATCGATCTATATCTGTAGTTCTAATGTTTTCCATACTGCGATTATAAGACTTCATTTCTAACACTTCATAACACATTGTCTAGACCAAGGTCGTCATTAATTTAAACAGAACTAGAACAGGCAATGAATGAAAGAAAATCGAGAATTTCAATTATATCAGACTACCTGCTCAGGAATTTGTTTTAAACGGGCTGCGTTTGGCATTTAAGCTATTTGCAGACACGGCTAGTCCCCAAGAGTGGAAGCCATTTCACATTGGTAACACTACCTAGTGGCGGCTTCCTCTACCAAATTGCGACCCGAAACCTTGTAATGGGTACTCTATTAGGTTTCTTCTACTAACCTTCTCGTGGAATATGTTATTTAACTGTGTTTTTTGTTTAAAAACCGCTTTCCGTAGAGATGATTTTATGCAAAAGTAACTACTATTCAAGTGCCTGCCATTGAGTATCTTATTTTTGATTTCCTGTTTAAATTTGATTAAAAATTTGGTAGATTTGTTAAATAAAAATACAAAATAGTATTCTATCTCTGCAGTTTGTACTTACTTAGCTAATTTTATTAGCAGTTTCTTAACAATGTAATTTTTCACATGTTGAAAAAGATTACGCCTTAGCAGATGTTTACATAAAGTGAAGAAACGGTATAGAACTATACTAAAAACTATCAACACAAGTTTTTCACTAAAGAAAAAAAATCACGCTTGAATAGAAACGGAGAGAAATATCGTGAGCAAATCATAAATAGGAAAAAAGTTAAGAAATAGTTTTTCAAACTGGCATAACGCCTAAAGCCTAAAAAAAAAATCTTTTAGACTGTATGGTCATGAAAACACAGAATGGCTTCATTTCCGGAGATGAATCATAGAATGACAACTCTCAAACTGAAGTCCAACCAGAAAACTTTCCTGTAATGAAACTGAAAAAAAAAATAAAAGTTTCGTCCTTCAATGAAACTGAAAAAAAAAAAAAATAAATAAAGCTTCGTCCTTCTATGAAACTGAAAGAATCTAAAGTTGAAGAATGGAAATATATTGATATTTTTACTATAAAATTACATATATGAAACTATGTATCATATAGTTAAGGAAAAAATATGGAGATGTTTAAGTTATGGAAATATGATTCCAATTTTTTCATTCATCTTTACACATTTAGTGTAAATAAATAGTTGTAGAGAATTAATATATATATATATATATAAGGTTGTCATGTGTAAGAATAAAATATGGTTTGAGATAAATATAAAATATATTATAAATAAAAGATGTAAGTTCATGAAAAATACGTTAATCAAAAGTTAAGAGTTTTTGACGATGTATTAATGATGTTTCTTATTTCAAATTTTTCTCATTTTTTTTTGTAACTGCAGTACAGAAATATTAAAATAAAGTTAATTCAACTGAATAGTTTAAATAAACTCAAAGTTTAATTTATTTTCATACAATTCGAAATTTTTAAGGAATATGAACGATTTTAATCATGATAATACTTATTCTTTATCGAAATGTTTAGCAAGCCCCTCAGGGGGCCTGATTACTCGACGAAGGGGGCACGAGCATATCGAAAAATCAGAAATTAAGGATTTAAAAGATTACAAATTTACTAAAAGGAAGCAAAACAAAATATACATTTGGACATAAAAAATAAAATACACATTTACACCTGATATAATATAAAAATATCAGTACAGCACAATGTATTGGATAATTAATCTCACAATACTAAGTGAAGAATTACTAGTAATTCAGTAGTATTGTCATATACAAAATTTAATACTTATCCTGATAATTTGTACGGTTTATGATTAAAATCTTATTGTAACTTTAACATCAAAATGCATTATAATTGCATTCAATACATTGTTATTGTGTGAAGAGGGGTGCAATGAGAAAATTATGATTGAAAATTGGGTCGCAAACATTGAAAGTTTTAGAAGCCCTGTCTTATAAAGATTTTTTAGATATTTATATAAAAATTTTCTGGGGCAGGCTATTAGTAAATTTTAAAATGTTTATAGAGTATTATTTTAAAAATGGCATATTAATTCTTAAAAATTACACACAATATATTTGAAATTTAGTTAAAATTGACTAAATTATCATGTAAATTTTCACAAAAAGAAACAAAAGAAGAAAAACATGTTTTTTGGATTTATAAATATCGAACTTTATGAATGAGAAAAATTTTCCTCATACTTCTCAAAGGATAAAGAATTATGTGCTCTCACTCTGCATCTTTCAATTCGCTTTATATAAATAAAGCAATAACCCAATCCATATCTGTGCAAAACATTCAACAATAAATATTAACCTTCATTTTTTTCTAAACTCTTAAGTTCTAAGATACATTGAAGGAAAATATTAAAATATGTTTCTGAGAATGAATAACACTTATAATCTTTTTTGAAAAAAAAAAAAAAAGATTTTTTTGCATTGTGGCTTATAATGTACAATACTGAAGGGAAAAAAGTGGGACTTAATTATAATCCAAATTTTGTAATTCAGAGGTATAAAATCTGTTATCACATTTTATTTTGTAAAATTTTATCTAAATGTATGCCAATTATGTTTCATTAAACTTTTTTTGGAAAAACTGATTCAATCTAAATTTGATTTAACTTTTACATGTATTCTTTTTTTTTACCTGTTACTTACTTTTTTTTATCTGTGACTTAAAACATTTTGCTCTGTAAGATAACAAGAGAAAAAAAGAAGATGTATAATAAAAATACATTTCCGTAATAAAACTCATTTTTTAACTTCTTAAATTTAATAAATTAATTTGGATGCATCACACATTCCCTTGACTAAAAAAATGATACAAAAAAAATGAGAACTTTTAATATATTTCTTATAAGAAAACTATTTTTACCAGAAGTGAGCAAAAAAAAAAAAAGTATCATATTAAACATTTATTTTAAGCAGGTTTAATAAAGTTTAATAAATTAAAATTTACTTGCATTTAGTTTTAAAAAATCAATCACCTATTTTATAATGTAAAGTTAAAGGGATTCCTACTTTTGAAGCATTGTAAAAGGATTTTTTATTGATGAATATTAATCTATTAGTAATTGAACAATTTCCTAATATAATTACTTTAATTCTGAAAAAAACTCCAGAGTTCGTGTTAGTACTTGGAAGTTAATGACATTTAATTAATTTGGGTATTAGCTAGACAATATTATAAAACAACAACTTTTATTAAATCCGAAATCTTAATGCCCTAGTATTTATTTCTATCACTTAATGAGAGTGGAACAATTAACGAACCCTAACTAGCAATAATAAAGATTCGCTTGACTGATATTGGAATCCCTGAATCACAACTCGGTGAATTTCAAATCTAACATCAATCTACGAGTTTTAATCTTACTCTCACCAACTCTAATTAATATTCAAAGACTAACTTTACAATTGTAATTGCAACCTCCTAACTTAAAACTAGAGCCTCAATATCCTTCTCGAGATTCAACATTATATCTTTTTAAATAAGAAGTGTAATTTTCATCTATCACGATTCCTCTATCCCTATTCCTTCACAAGGAGAGGCTCTCAACTCAATAAAAAAGCATGTAATTTATTTCCCTAAAGGTTAATTTTGAAAAAGCGTTCAGAACATGCTACAATGTTATTGAAACAATGTTGTATTGCAGTTATTGATAGATATGTATTGTAATATTTTTTATGTCTTAAAAAACCCTATCCCTTCGAATATTCAAGAATAAGTCAAAAACTCCAAAAAGAAGATAAAGTATATTTTCGCTTTTAATGTTTTGAAATGAAAAAAAAATCAGCACTTGAAAGAAATATTACAAGCAAGCCATTCATAAAAAAGTTGAAAAATATTTTGATTTCTGAAGAGTTATAGTTCATTGGATACTTTAAATAACATTATTATAAGAAAAAAATATGATGACAGCAAACATTTTCTTACTAAAAATGACATAAGAAATCTGATAAATATAGATCCTACTAACTTAGAATGACCTGAATATATTCAAAACAAACTAACCAGCAAGTGACTGATAAGTCACAAGCAACCAGCCGATAACTATGTATCTTTTCCGCAGAATGAAGTTCGTAGTGAAGCACATTCGCAAATGGCTTTATATAATGACTTGGATATGTCACACGACATAAATAAATAAAAATTCACAAAAAACCCATTAGAAATTGATAGGAAAATATGATGATCTGGAAAACCGGAATTCATAAAATATTAGGAAGGATTTAAAGATGGGGGACGTATTGTAAAGTAGGATGACGTAAGTAATGGGTTGCCTTTTTAGAAGAAGACATGTCGATCAAGAATTATAGAGCTCATCTTAATTATGTTGACAAGATAGCTTATTCATCCCATTTCTTTCTCGAAATTTTTGAAAGTCGGGAAAGTATGACTCCATGTATCTTAATGCTAATGCTATAGAATAGATGAGAATTCGGTTCATACATTGTGTTTTGTTTTGAAAATGTTTGTGTTATCAGTAAGATTTATTTTCAGTATCATTTACTAAATTTCCAATTTTTATGCAGACGATTTTTGCTTCCTTAAATTCTAAGAAAGGAATTTTTTTATAATGATATATTATTAATTCCTAAAAATTTTCTATATTGTAAAAGAAATATATAGTTATATTGCCTCATACATGAGAATAACTGACAGTTAAAATAGAATATTTTTATATTAAAATCTTAGAAACAAAATTTTAAAAGAATATATTACAAGTGTAGCTACTTATAATTATTTTCATTCAAAATAAAATGAATTTTTAAGTAATAATTTTAAAGTAAATTTTTATTTCATTTGCAAGAAATCTACAAATCAGAAATTAAATTTAACTTCTATTATTTTTTCTTTAAGTAAAAATTTAAAAAAAAAGATTAGTATGAATTTTTTTTACAAATTTTAAAATATTTGCAAATATTAATTTAATAAGTTAACTCTAAATATTCCTAGAAGCACAATGTGGTATAAGAAAAAAGAAAGGCTTTTCTTAAAAGATCTTTTCTGAAATATATTACAGATTACACAGTGGCGTAACTTAGAATATCAGGGCCCTGCTGCAAAGTCAGGTTTTGCCTTTTATCTTTGATAAATTTGTTAAATACGTACTAGGCGTCAGTCAGGCTTTGGGCCCTCTAGATCCCTGCCCCATTGCGATGCGGGGGTGTACGTTACGCCACTGAGATTTCGTCAAATACTGCATAGCTTTGCTTTTTGAACAACCCTCCCATTGTACAAAGCCATTTTTTTTGCACTTAAATTATTTTACTTCTTTATCAATGAAAATTTTAAATTTAATGCTTATTAAAGATTTAAACAAATAGTAGTTCTAAAGTATTATATCCCGATTTCGGGAAGATGTTTGAGTATTGGCATTAAGTTTCTGTTATTTTCTTTTCCGTGTGTTTTTTAAAAATTTTCATAAAGAGTTTTGAGGAGAGCAATTGAACATATTTGGCTCATATATACGGCTTTGAACTTCTTCAAAAGTTCTCAGTAGTATGCCACATAAATTGCACGTTATTCATAAACACAATTCACATATACAATTACTTTTGAACCTCAAATAAGTAATACCAATAACTTTTCCAGTAGATAACCGATTTCAATTTTAGAGGTGAAGTTTAATTTTCTGTGCACCAATCCCTGTTAGAGCTCTTTTCATCAAAGATGTAATTGTGCGTACAAATTTTGTATCGTGTTGAGATTCGTGTTAAAATGCATCTAGCGATGCAAATGCTGTTCCAAGGTGATTCAAATATCTTTGATAAATTTCTGATCTTGCCACTTTTTGCATTTAAAATTCGAGGCACCCATTTATCTGCAATTTTGCAAAATTGAAATTTTTTAAAACAATTTCTATATTTGCAACTTATGCAGATTTTGTCACTAATTTTTTAAACTGTTATTCGTAAGTCATTAAGAATAAGTCATTCAGAATACTCTAAGAAATTTTAACTCCAGATTTTTCCGATCGATGATTATGAGACAAATTTTCAATTTCGTCCATTCAGTTTTAAATATCTTGCGCTCTTTCTGGCTTTGAGACATCAAAAAGGTGTCATTATCCAACTGGACATTCAATTTGTTCTAAGATTTCAATAGGTTTGGCATTTTCATTTGTTCTGAATTTCATAATCATTCGCTTTACAGTTACGATAGATACTTGATGTTTGTTCATCTTACTAGTGATTAAATAAATGAACATGTAAATAATAAAATGATGTTAAATGATTAATTAAACTTTAAATATTTATCATGGTTGCTATGGCAGAATATATAAAAACAGTATACTTCCATTAACCCTTTGCGTACCATGTACATGCTGTATAAAGGGTGAAATCCCATTCTGACCTCATGTGGATAAATGGCTTATTTAGGTGTACAACCAGTGTAACCAGTGTTTTATTGGAATTATATAAAATTACAAAATTAAGTTACAAAATGTCTAGGTTACAAACGTTTGAAGAAAAAATAGGAGAATTAAAATTGCAATTAGAAATCTGTGAAATTTCTCGAAATGTTCCTGGAACAAAATGCCTTACACCATGTTACATAAATGTATTGTCATTTTTTGTTCCATTTCTTCATCACAAATACACTGGTGTCCAAAAGTTAAGCATAAAACGTGAAATGCGAAAACCATGGAGTAAAAATTCGTAAAATTACTCCAAATTTCTTGCGGATATTAATTGGGTGCAGAAGAAACATTGGGTTTATGCAAAACTTTTCAGTCGACTACATCCTGCGCGAAACACCGGCGCATATCGGAACGCGGAGAAACCGATTCACGCAGCATAGGCAGTTCAGACAAGTTTCGTGCAACTGCTGTGCGAAGGAAAGTTGTTAACCATCAAACAAGGTGAATGATGGCACAAAGACGCAAATTGGACATGTTTACGAAAGGAAGAATCGTTGGAATGCTGGAATCCTCACGATCACAAACCGAAGTGTCTGGAATTCTGAATGGGGACCAGTCTGTGATCTCAAGACTGTGGCAGAGGTTTCAAAGAACGGGAGATGTTACCCGACAACCAGTATCAGGTCGACCAAGAGTCACAACCCCACACCAAGACCGATATTTGGTAATAAGTTAGCGACGTCAGAGGGGCAGTACTGCCAGAGCACTGGGTTCGGTGCTCACAGTTGCCACAGGAATACGAATTTCGAGACAAACTGTTTACCGGAGACTCAGTCATGCTGGCTTGTATACCAGAAGACCAGCAGTTTGCATTCCCCTCACGTCTGCGCATAAACGCGCTCGTTTGAACTGGAGTTTGAAACATCATTATTGGAGTGTGGGAGAGTGGGCCAAAGTGATGTTCAGTGACGAGTCCCGGTTTAAATCTGAGTAGTGATTCTTGGTGGGTAACGATATGGAGAGAACGTGGAACACGTTTTGAACCAAGAAACATAACGGAAAGACATCATTTTCCCTCAAGGGGAGTAATGGTATGGGCAGGCATCTTGATGGACGGCCACACAGACCTCCATTTTTTGGCACGGAGTCTGTGACTGCTCAAAGATACAGAGACGAAGTTCTTGAGCCTTATATTCGCTTGTTTCGAGGTGCTGTCGGTCCTGACTTCATATTCATGGATGATAATGCGCCATGTCACCGAGCGGTGTTGATTGATGACTTCCTTGAAACGGAAAACATCCAGCGCATGTCATGGCCTGTGAACTTCCCTGATTTAAATCCTTTCGAGCATGTATGGAATATGCTCTGGAGACGAATTGCAGCCCTTTCGAATCCATCAAGCTCCTTTACAGAACTGAAGAGAGCTCTCCAAGAAGCTTGGAACCGTTTGAGCCCATAACTCATTCATCATCTTATAGCAAGTATGATAAATCGCTGTGCAGCGCGCCTGGCTGGCAGAGGTGACCACACGCCTTATTAAACTGCAGCATCAGTATTTTATTTAATGTTTTCTTTCATTTTTTCTTTAAAGTGTGAATCCTTGCTATGCTCAGTTTTCTTTCAAACTGCTACTTTGGATAGTAAAATTAATTATTATCATTCTTTTGATTTGCTTCCTTATTTTATAACCATTGTACACTCGCGTCTCATGTTTCACGCCATTCTGATTTACAGTTCCTTCTTTATTCACGTAATTATCAATTATGCTTAACTTTTGGACACCAATGTAGATAAATTTGTACCAGGGTCATTGTTGTATTTATCGGTTTCCGGCAAATATTCTCACTCAGTATCACTTTCGTTGAAACACAACGACAATGTCATATTGGCAAGAAAAAGTAAAAACAGCTAACATAAATAGTTATGCAAACTTTAGAAAGCAAAGGAAACACAAACGAACGTGCGTCTTAGTCAGTGTGAAAAGGAAAATTTAAATGTGAGTCGTAGCGTCAAAGTGAGTACAGTAGAACGTTGTTTATCCGAATCAATTGGGACCGGACACCGTTCGGAACGCGATTGTTCGGATAATCGAAAATCGAATGCGATCCATACAGTATATGAAACCGGATACTATACGAATATTGAAAATCATCCCATGCGGGAAACGTGCTTGAAGTAAAAGCAAAATTCGTGCAAAATGTCGCAATTTTGCCTTTATTGTGGAAAATAATTACTTATTTTTCGCTGTACCATAGTACATCTTCGATTTTTTTGCTGCAAGGTGCAAAAAAAAAGTGGTTTGGATATTTGACGTTTCAGATAATAAACGTTCGGATAAATGACGTTCTACTGAATCGCCAAAAATCTAGGACTTCTGGGGATACTAGAGAGCTCACACTAGTATGCAAGAGGATAAAAAAGTCTTGTTTACATTTGTCTCATCTTTGTATAAAAGTTAACTTTTTAAAAATTAATTTAAAGCAATAAAAGCAGTTTTTAATTGTGAGTGAAAGAAAAACAATTCTGGTGGTGGTGTAGGAGAATAAATTGTTCAAAACAAATTTATTTTCTTCCTAAAGATAAAAATACAGTTCACAGTAGCTCATGTAAAGATTAATATTTAAATTTTTTTTTATGACAGAGAGAGAGAGAACAACCCCGCTTCCTCAAACAATTCCGCATAACCTCTCAGTTAATAAATGCTTTTCGTCTTTTTTTTTTAACTTAGAAAATAGAAATATCTATTCCTATGACAGTAATAAAAATAGCTTCGGTATAGTTTACCTTATTATATCAAAATAGAAAATACAATTTCATCTTGATATAAGCTTTATCCATTCTTAGAAATAAAACATAATCAAAGAGTCCTCGAAGGTATAACAAATATCAACATAACAAAGATATCAGGAAGATATTTTATTATCAGTAAATAGAAAACGCTTCTTTTTAAATCCTTGGTAGAGAAACAATAATATCAGCATTGTCCCATATAAAGAAACGGATGCAGCAATCTTATATCGATACGGTGAATCGATGAAATCAATCAGCTGCTCAAGGGAAGTTTGGTGGATCTGGTTGGCAAAATTAGTTGCTCTAGACAAAGTGAGTGATGGCTGAGAGGGCTTTTCCAGATCAACCATTTCCGTCGAGCTAATTGAAGTCCATATGGAGTGTCTCCCCTCATGGTAAATTGAATTGCAGAAATCTCGGATAATCATGGAATACGAGAGAAGTATTGTTGCCTATTCACTTAGTTTCTTGTAGTATCAGATCTGATATTTTGGGGGTATATCAGTTTTCCGCAATTAGTATTGAGATTTTTTTTTTTACTTTATTGGGCTCGGATTATCTATTATATATTAAATGAGCTGAATGTACTTGGGCTATTAAATACTGAGAGAATATTTGCGTATAAACACTGCTTGTTTTTGAGATACTTTTTAAATTTGGCTTGTACATAACTGTAACGGTTTTCTAAAAGAGAATTATAGATGGTTATAAGGGTAAATAATAATATGGTTTTTCAGGTGAAGTTATTCTTTAATGTTTATTGGGTACTAAAATCAAAATTGTTAGTATTAAAAAGAATTTAAGTGTAATGCGTATTTTTTGCTTTGCATGGTTTATTATTTGCAGAAAATTTTCATCCATTATTTAAAATCGAATTGTTTTCATCCATAATTTTGTATAAACTTTTGTTTGGCTTATTTCGTTTGTTTAATTGAGCTAAAGAATTTGTTCATTTGCCTTTTAATCATCATTTTTTTATAATAAAGTTTGATTAGCTAGTAATAATAGCTCTTTTCACTAAAATAATGATTGTAAGTATTTTCGCGTAAATCGCTTAAATTTTTAAAAAATTTCACTAATTTACAAGTTGATTGGTTTAAAAAAGGGAATGAACTTTTGCATTTACGTATTTTGAATTTTTTTAAAGGTATAATTTATTTTATATATATATGCAAAGAGGTATCGAAAGTGCTTTTTAAAAACAAAGTGTACAATAACACTATTCATGAAAAAAAATGTCTTTCTTTTTTAAATATACAAAGGTAAGTAATATTTTTATAAATTAATTTTTTCTTTTAATTAAGTTTTTGAAAATTTCATCGGAATAAAATATTAAGATTATTGAAAATGAAATGCTTAATCATAAAATCAGCTTTATACGTTTTAGTTATATACACTTTGTACGGATATCATTATTCCATTACTTTGTGTAAGAAATTATTAAATATGTTTTTGAACTGACTAATTAATGAGTCAAAAATAGTGTATCACCTAAGCTCTGACAGTTTTAAAATATATTTTTGGAAAAAATTGTCTTTATTTTAACGATGTTATGAAGCCATTTTATCGAAACAAATGAAGCTAATTTCTTCATGTAAGGAGTGTTATAAGCTGTCTTTTTTCCCTTTTACCTTTTTAAAAATTGCTCACTTTTTTAATTAAGTGTTCCAGAAAAGATTTAATTTAGTTCGCTTCAGAAGTCATTAGAGAAATTAGTTAAATTAATAATTTAGCAAGTAATGGAAAACGCGTTTAGCTTGTTTAGAAATAATGCATTTTTGACGTAGACGAGGTAATGGTATGCCTATTAGTTTCTTTAAAAGATATAAGTAATATAATAGCTCGAAACTAGTTTACAATAGTACTAACAATAAAAAAAATTTGCATGTAATTAATTTTTTCGAAAATTACTGAGCGAAAGGTGAAATTACTGCGTCCAAACGAAGCCAAAAGTTCTTATTATCGATTTCGTATTAATACACGTGAATGTGGACTGTGAGTTTATAGAAAAAGAGTGTGTGTGCGTATGACCACAGGATAGAAGTTATAACTTCAAATTTTGTAATGCTGTTTGTTTTGTTTTTCAGGGATTAGTTAGGTGAATAAAAAACCAGGAGATATTAGTATTGTCATACGAAATCATTTATTCATATGTCTTTACTCATAAAGTAATACTTTTTGCGAAGTAAACAATTGTATTCTAAGAAGGAAACAATAGGTTTATGGTAGATGAAATAGGTTATAAATACTTTAAATTCAAAATTATTTAAATATTTAAAAAAAAACTCCGTTAAGCATTGTTTCGTACTTTGTCGTGCTTTCAGTTTAGATCATTTGACATAATTAAATTGAATTTTGATTTTAAAAAATATACTAAAGGCTTTGATTTGTCTTTTGAAAAAAAATCTACATTAAAATCCATGTAAAATAATTGGCAATTTGTTCAGACGAGTTGATCCAGTTTCAGTGTAGACAGCTAAATTTTTGTGAATGAATTCGATAACTTTCTCTACACTTTGATTTGGTGAAATATAAATAGTAACCATTAGAACTATTTGTGTATTTTCTGCTCTACATTTTGTTGCACAAAATTCTCCGATAAATAACTGATTAAACCCAAATGATTCAGTTGCATTTGATGCTACATCCATTTCTGAAGTGACATAAGTTGTCGTATCTCCCTTATTTTTATATATAGCAACTCCACCAGCTCTGTGATTGTGTCTTTGGAATTTAACAATACAATAAAAATTTGGAACATCTATATTTTATTCATTATTTATCTAAGTTTCTGTTAAAAGTAATATAGTTACCTGTTGCATAACACTGTCATCGAGATCCAAAGCATGTGCACATCAACTTTGAAAATTCAAAGAATATATTGACATTCCCTTTTTTGTGGAAATGAAGTTTATGAAGATATATGGGATTGTTTTAAGTTTGTTTTGTGATAACCTTTTAAATTCATTTTGTTGATGATCTCTGAGAGATGTAGATTCTTTAGATCATGGAAGAATTTTGGATCGAAATTTTCCGTAGCAATGTATAGTCCTTCAAGACTTGTTGCTCTTGATAACGCAACATATACCAATTGTTGATAATGTGTTTTCTCATACTTATAACAAGTCTTGGAGGATTTTACATTGTTACTGAAAATTCCGATCCCTTCTTATGAGCATTACAAACCCGTGCGTAACAATGTTTAGCTTCTTAAAACGCATCATTCAAGTTCACTCTCCAGCAAAACGAGCCTGAAGAAGTTATCACTTCAAAAAGCTATATGTCCTTTTTCGTGCTTTGTTGGTACACCACTTCCAGGGATTTTGGCTGGGAAATTTTGAGAAGCAGCAGACAGTTAGAATAAGTAACCGTCTACATTTGGATAATGGAATAAGGTTAGGAATCGTACTGTTGTAAGACACACATAGATCGTTATATTTGAGAAGTGATTTTCTTTGATTTTATTGAACCACCGTGCTACTCAACTGCGAATTTATTTACTGATTGTTTATGAGTTTCTTATTTTAAAACCACACTGGGGAAACTGACAATGGATTTCATAGTAATGAGCTCCGGTCAAGGACATGGCGATATCTTAGCACTCATTTGTGAAACATTTCCATCACAGTGGTAAATAAATGCGATTCTACGACTTACTGTGCTGCCATTTCATTCGTATTACCCCATACTTACTTTTCATCAAGGTAATGCCCGGTTTCAAAGGCATATCTTCCTAAGACTTGTTTTCGGTTAAAGTGTAGTATAGAGAGGGGGGGGGGCTTGGCGATGTCAATTTCTTTTGGCGACCAAAATTGATCGCCAAGCTACTTCACTTAGCGAAAAATGTCCGGAAGCCAGAATGAATTCGTTATCTCACCATAATATCTACATAAAAATCTCCAAATCCAAAGCCCCCCCCTATACTACACCTTCAGTCTTCTTTACTACTTTCCTTGCCATCTAGAACACCTGGTTTCTCGCTCCTTTTGGATCAGATGGAACAGATTTCTGCAAATTTCAGAATACCGTCTATTTAGCCGGACAATTAGAGATGTTTTGGTTAGAAATCTTAATGGAGAGACACCATCTAGGAGTACATCACTTTAGACCAAGCCTGTGATAGGTTACATCTAAGCCAGAAACTGATCGAATTGTTGTTTTAACGTGCGGACTTTGGAATAAATTATCCTCTTATATTGAAATTGTAATATATTTTTCTGATTATTCCAGTAACCTATTATTTGTTATATTTAAACTAATTATTTATGATTCGTGGATTTTTTAAAATTTAGGACACACTTTTTTATGTCATAAGCAAGTAAACATGTTTATCTAAACATCTGAATTCTTTTAAAATTAAAATTTTATGTTTACTCATTCAGTATGAAATGCAAAAGTTTTAAAAACTGACTTAGATTTTAAACGTTTTCTGAAACTAAAATTAAAAGTACTAAAAAGTATTCAGTGCTAGGAACTTTGTGTCGATCAAATGCTATTGCATTTGATCTGCTACTATTTCTACATGTTAACGTTAACTCTTAAGGATAATTAAAGCTAGTAACACATTTTCTGGACAATTTTTGTTGCACCAGAACTTGTAATGATTACATTAAAGCCTGATTTGAATATTTCTGCTTGGCAATAGTTTAGCGTTATTTAAAATAATATTTACATAATGTATATTCGCCAATGGTCCTCGTGTTCCTTTATAAAGTGACATTAATAAACTTTCACTCACTTGCATATAATGCATAGTCTTTATTAATTAAAAAAATAGAAGGCATCACGGAGACGACAAATCATCATAAAACAGGGGTCTCAAACCACATTTAGTCAGTGAAAATCGCGATAATAGTAGCCGTTGGGAGGACGATGAGCCAAACGAGGGGAGTGACCAAACGAATGCAAGGATTTGGAGCGCCGTGGTAGGGGTGAAGAAAACTGCAAGTATGCAAATTTCCCACTTTTCACGGAGTTGCTGCTGGAAGTACCGGCCACTGAGCACCAGAAAGTGTGGTTCATGCGTATTAGTTCATTTTTCGATTGCAATGCTACATATCCCGTCAGGTAGATTGAACACGGATGAATAGTTGCTTGGCTTCCACGCTCTCCGGACTTCACACAATTCCTATGATTTCTTCTGTGTATGAAACGCCTGTGGCTACTGTGGAGGATCACATGACATGGACAGTTGTAGCTTCAGTTGAAATCGCCAGTACACCGCATTCTTTTGAACGCGTCTGACAATCCTTCGTCCATCGGTGTTGACTATGCTATGACGTACGCGGCTGCAACTACGAATATATTCCTGTGATAATCACTTCTTATTGCATTTCTGACGTCACGCTGTGATGCATTGTTCGTATTATAAACATGCCTTACACTTACTAGACATATTTATCACCTCTTATTCCCCTTTTTCATTCCGCCCTTCATAACTGTTTTTGTGAATTTCTCCGACTAAACGTGGTTTGTGACCCCATGTTCTACGGTGATTTTTCGTCCCCATGCTGCCTAATATCAACTTTCCGAATGTGTCGGTTGAATTCGGTAACACCCTGTATAGAATAATATTTGGAGTAGTCAAAGAATTCGAAATTATTATTTGTATGTTTCTATAATTATAGAATATATTAGTTTTTTCAGTGTATATTAATCGACGATTCCTTAGATTTAAAGATTTTGAAAGAGCTCTTTTAATGAAAACTGTTTAAAAAAAGGACTGCAAAAATAAAAGATTTTATTTAATAAAAATGACTGCACAAACATAAAAGGTAAAAGGAAGTTTCAGAATAAATACTCTTATTATATGGAATTTTATTTTAAAATGCAAATAAGTTTATTAAATTTCAAATTATAAAATATACATGGTCCATTCAAAAGTAATTCAAAGGTTTTTTTAAATAAAGTTCAAAGTTTTTAATTCACCATGAATCTCAATAATTCGATGTAATAATCTTTGACGGCATGAAAATATTTATTCAATACAATTAAATGAAAGATTCGTAGAATATGGAACCACAAAAAATGAAAACCAGGGAATAAAATAGAAACATAAAAAAAGTTTTATGTTTTTATCCAGAATATGGAAAGAAAAAAAGTAACCTTTCTGATTGAATATCATATATCAGTATGAATTTCAATAGAAGAAAAGGGATTGGAGAAAGAAAGATTGAATTCAAATACATTTGTAATTATATCCTAACGGAAATCTTTTCAAAAAACTGTGTGGCAAAAAACAGTGTTAACTAAACAGGATCATTTTAATGCTTCTTAATCAATAGATAATGGCAAAAATCAAGATCTGAGATAATATCCAAATTAATTTGAAACCATACATTTTTTAACACTGTAATGTAATTTTAATGCTGAGTTAATATGATTGTCGAGATATTAAAACATTAAATAAAGAAACATAATTCATCCATGTGGTTTTTTTTGGGCAATTCTTGTTAGTTTAATGTGATTTCATTACTCCATTTCTTTATATTCCTTTTTGATTAGTCAAATTTTACCTCGAAGGATTATTTCATAATTTTACTTATAAGGATTTTTTCAATATTCACTTTCTTTAAGAATCAATATCCAGGTAGCCGTATTAACTACTGTTCTCATCAGGGGCTTAGCTACCACCGTATCAGCCGTATCAATGATACGGGGCCCCCAAGCTACAGGGGCCTCAACATGTGTAACTACAGTCCCGATAACAGAGCTCCCATATCTAAACAAGGGCTTTGAAGGAATTTTGATACAGGGCCCCCTTAGAACTAGCTACGCCAGTGGTTCTCATACTGCATGAACTTCCGTAGAAATGAAAATCGCAACATTAATTTTATTCAAAGCATCATTTGTTATATAAACGCTACTTCAACAAGACGTAGATCATTAATTAATAGCTACTAACTCCAAATCAAAACTAAAACTGTGGGATTGTTTTTTTTTCACAAATCGGTTACGAAAATAATTATTAGAGGAATAATAATAGCAGACTATTGATTTAAAACAGGGGTGGGCAAATAGCTGCCAGTAAAGAGTTTTTTTCGCAGACTGCTGAGACAGTAAGAAAATCTACTTTTAATCGAATTTTTTCCCTTGCGCTATCAATGATTCGTTTCGTATTATTCACTATTGGGAAAACAGAATTCCTGTTGTAATGGATGGGCTATCCCATCCATTAGTGTGCGAGATTTAGAAGGAAAACTAGCCATAATCAAAACAACACAGTTTATTTACTATTCTCAACAACGACACAACCCAAGTTAAGAAATGCACCAATTGATAAATATGGGAGTAATCGCGAAGTAGACGAGATTATTGGAGATTTAATATAATAAATCAGATCAATTACTCTTAGCACGTCCAGACAATACACCTTCTTATATTTGAAAATAATTTCTAAAGTAATCCAATCCAATTCAAACCGACCGAATCCAAGTTAACAACTAATTGACGAAATTGTCAATCTTAATATTAATCAAATAATTTACGAAATGCTCTCGTCTAGCTTTACTTTATATTACGTTAATCTTCCTGCTATCATTTAGCTTTTAACCTTTCTCTCTCTTTTACTCGAACCCGATAGCTAATACTTAAATACATGACATAATTTACATAGACCACGTCTTCTTCTTCGGGAGGAAGTTTTCAATTGAATAATATTTAAAGAAAGTTATTCCCCAAGTGGATTGTTACTAAAAACGTGGATAGGCCAGTTGCACTGTATTCTTTTATTAGGAAAACAAAATACCTGAAAGTGTTTCTATTAAAGGATCACCTGCAGAGCTTGGAGATCTGATCTCAGGATTTTAAGAAATTGAGCCTAAATTCAATTTTTTTGTGTTATCTTATTACTGCTAATATTGATACAACCCCTGAGGAACTAGAGCTTGAACTTATTGACTTGCAGTCAGATCACAGTGGAAAGGAAATGTTTTATGCTATGACATTCATTGACTTTTACAAATCATTATCAGCTGAAAATTTCCTTGTGTGTAGAAATTTGCCGTGAGATTGCTCTCTGTATTTTAGCCAACACATATTTATGAGCAAAGTTTTTCTTACATGAAGATCAACAAAAGTAAATATAGATCCAAGTTGTCTGAAATAAACTTGCAAGTGTGGGGACGAGTATTTCAACAATCATCTCACTCCTGATTTAAAAGAGAGAGAGAATACAGTTTAACACACGCAGGGTACATTTGTCTCAATAAACTGATTCTAAAATTAAATGTGGTTGTGTAGTTATAGATAATACTAAATTGAGCCAATTAATAAATTGAATAAACTGTCACTATTTTATTTAACTCATTATTATTATTTTTTTATAATGAATGAAATCATTTTAAAAAGGTCTGGTTGTAACGGACTCCAAGAGGATTGTTTTCCCTAACAATCCTCTTGGGGAACAACCTTCTTTAAATATTATTTAATTGAAATTTTCCTCCCGAAGAAGAAGAAGACGCGATGTATGTAAATTATGTCATGTATTTAAGCATTAGCTTTCGGGTTCGAGAAGGAGAGTGAGAAAGGTTAGAAGCTAAAGGATAGCGTGAAGATTAACGTAAAGCTAGACGAGAGCACTTCGTAGATTGTTTGATTAATATTAAGATATTAATATTGTTTATTAATATTAAAAAACTATTTGTTAATATTAATAAATTATTTGATTAATAATTTGGTCAATTAGTAGTTAAATTGGATTCGGTCGGTTTGGATTAGATTACTTTAGAAATTATCTTCAAATATAAGAAGGTGTATTGCCTGGACGTGCTAAGTGTAAGTGATCCTATTTTATATCTCCAATTATCTCGTCTACTTCGATATTGCTCCCATATTTATCAATTGGTGCATTTCTTAACTTAGATTGCTGAATTTGTGTCGTTGTTGGGAATAGTAAATAAATTGTGTTGTTTTGTCTATGGCTAATTAAAATCTTTAAGGGCTAAAAACTTAGCATTGAAACATAACATGGTTACATGGTTTGATAACATGGTTTTAAAATCAGTGTTTTGAATTTAATGAAGGGCATGCAAAAACACTTTCAAAAAGAAAAAAAAAATAAGTAAAACAAAATTTAAAGTTTAAAAGCTTCCTATCCTTACTCAAAACTATTTTGTCGAGTAAACAAAATAATAGTGGGAGGGAATATGTATATAACGTATATGTGAGTCATATTTATTGCAAAATAATAAATTTGTCTGTTTCAAATAGGTGGCATTTTGGCATACAAGCCATTTGCAGACACAGCAAGTCCCCGAGCGATTTCATAGGTTTTACCATCTAATTGCGGCTTCCGCTACCAAATTGTGTGTGTGTGTGTGAGACGCCAAATTTGTATTCAATTCAAACTCTCTTCGGAGGCTGAATATTGCCATGATTTAATTTTTCCAAGAGTACTGGAGCAAAATTAACACTCAAGGGAACTTTTGTATGCTGCATAATCATATGACATGCGTGCTTACGATTTTCACATATAGAAAATCTACCAACCGGGATTGAACCCGCAACCTTAGACTTACGAGGTGGGCACACTACCTCACAGCCACCGAGCCGATAAATAGAATGGATAAAAAGTAAAAACTTTTATTTTTCTGGATGCATTGTTAACTATAGATATAATCATTAAATATATATCTAAATAAAAATTTTAGCATTTCTTCTCATAACTTTTGTTTCCAAATTTTACCGTTATTTACAAACCCGAAGCAAATGCTTTTGTTGCTGTTCTCTTCCATATGTGTGCTTATGAAGTGGAATGAAGAAATTTTTAGTGCATAAGAGAAAGGAAAGAGTAACTTGTTAGAAAAATGTGATGGGCCATCTATGCTTTTAAGAGTACCGGAAGTATGTTGAATTCTTTAGAAATTTTCTCAAACATAGTTTCTCTTTTACTTTCCTTTTTGAGATTCTTAGATACATCATAATTCTTTTGCTTGAAGTCTGATGTACACAGCAAGAAGTACAAAAAGTTATTAATCACACTGTCAATATATTTCGTTAAGAAAAGTTTTATATATTTTTCTGTTTAATAAAATATTAGCTTCGTGTGTTCTGGATACTTTTTATAAAAATAATTTTAACAAAATAATTTTTTAACAATAATAGTATTTTTAAAATATTAATGTTTTTTTTTTTGTAATAAATAATATAACATGAATATGCACATTAAAATTTTTTGGACGTTTATTTACGTCAGTTTATAATGCTAAAGAATGCAACTTACAAATTATAAAGAAAAACTATGTTTGTAAACGTAAGAAGAGAGTTATTTGTATTTACAACAGAAAAAAAAACAATAGCAATTAAGTAAGATATGACAAAATTACTAGCCATAATTATTCGCCCTTTTTAAGTGCAAATTTAAACAAAAAACATGATAGATGTACAAAAATGCAATAGGTTATTGGTACTATAAACAAATAATAAAGTTGCGTCCAGTTCTAAATTTTCAGAGTATTGTATTTTTTTTTTAAAAAGCTCTCCTGAATTTTTATCCACAAGTACTAATTTCACTATCAAAAATACATTTTTCCTGTATTTTTATATTTTAACAGTATGAAATATTTTGTGCAATGCATGTACTATTTGCTATTATAACTTTGTCTTTGAATCCGAATCTATACATAGTAAATGGGTTTCCTTTTAAAGATCTAAGAACATAGTTTTAAAAAAGAAGCATTAGTCATTAATCACCCCCCCCCCATTTGTGCTCGTTTCTTTGCAAACGCTCGATATCAAGTATATTTGTTCAATTATATACCATATTATTCATATATTTTCAATTTAATTTATTTTTATATTCTTGTTCTTTTTTTCTCTCTATTACTTTATAAAATATTTCTTATTGATATCATTCAACAATAAAATTAATCGTTACATATTCATTACTCGTATAAACTGTATTTTAGTTACTTTGCAGCATTTTTGGACTATTATTTACTTTTGTTTCCTTACAATCTACAAAAGTAATAAAAATATACAGGGTGCTCCTAAATTCCTGGAACATACGTTAAGGGATGATAGAACGTAGCAAAACAAGCATAAACCCCCATACCATCATAATCGAGATTTTTGAAACATGCTAAAGCGCTTTTCCAGCGAATGCAATTAAAATGCTGCTCACAACATCAGCTTCATTGGTGCCCACTAAAGAGATGGATGTGTATTCGGATCAGGTGGAGGCCGAGAAGCATTACATATATGTAAGATTGGGAAGACAGTCCAAGGTAAGCTAGGGTATTGTACCAAAAGCATTTTCTAAAAAAGATACGTCTCTGATGTGAGAACCTTTCAATAATTTTATCTACACATTTACGAAACCGGCTCTTTTTTACGTTAGAAGAGTGATACTGTAGTGGAAGGAATGTAAGAACACCGATAACAATGTACAGCATTGAGCAGTGTGTGAGCAACTTCCGTTTGAAGTCGCTCCCTCACCATCCTGCCTACTAAGGGTGGGGAGGGGGAAACAAATCATGACCAGAAACTTCCATAACAATTATTATTGTATTACCATTCAAGCACACTAATCAACCACAAGTTAAACTATAAGAGGAGACCCTATGAGTGATATAAAAAAGGCAATGAACTCTAAGTGAATAAGCGCATGTAATCAGTTTAATTGAATCTAATCTATCTTAGATTATAAATTCTCAATCCACTAATTCAGTATAGTGGCCAACTCCTTTCTAAACTCAAGCTATGAAAATGAATTAAATCTCACCTACGTATCACCACAACAATTCCGCCACTCCTTTTATATCACAATTACAAAACCTTGAATTTATATAGTCAAACTAATCTCCATATCATGGTTTCTTCTTGAAAGGGATGGTTGTGAATTAACACGAATGCTAGTCCCAAAGTTTCCCCAAGATGATTAATGAGAAGGTCGAGTATAGATCCGTCACAAGTGTATCAGTGAACTTCTAAAATGTGGCACGTGGACATTATCCTAAGTTGTTTCTATAATACGTCAGGGGGTATGGCGAGTACTGTGAAAGAAAAGAATGCACTCTATCATGTGCAAAGAATTTAAGATCTGTGAATTATTGGCAACGTGTTGAATTTGCTACGTCGTATCTGCAAAAGACGTACATTAGTTCTGACTTTTCTCACATATGTTATTTACGGAGAAATATACATTTGTATATGTGTGGGGATTTCGAATATCCATGACTATCGTGTGTGGGGCAGCTGATAATCTACAGACCATGAGTTCAGCCTCAACCAGAGGCGTTTGCGAATTTTTGGGACCTTACTTAATACCAAGTTGCCCAGTACACTCCTAACTTTTTTCAAGAGGTATTACCAAAACTATTGAACCTTATTCCAGCAAATATGACACGACACCTGGGGTTAATTTCATTAAAATTCCATTTGTGTCCTTTTATTTCATGTCTGTCTTATTTTCATTATTACATATTCATTATTACTTTCATTAATTTATTGTTTCTTCTATGTTCATGACAAAGAACATATCTCCCTCAAGTGCTTTACAGCGTGATGACGGATTGTATGATGATTTGTGCTCATCTAGCACTGTTCCATCATCCCTTAACAGGTATCCTGAGCTAGGAATACACTGTGATATATATATATATATATATATATATATATAAAATTTTCTAGTTTCAAATAAATCAGAAAAAATAAAAAACTATAAACATTTTACTAAATACCGTTTAATTTCAAAATACACAATTAATTTTACTAATAGATATTTGAATAAAGAAATTCTAAATAGTAAGGATTAAATTTCCATAGTTTATAAACAGGTTATTATTATAAATTTATTATTCTTCCTAGATAGTTATAGTTACCTCCAAGTTCTTCTTAGATATTGCTTGTTCTCTTAGTTTTTTAAAAATCATATATAATCTTAGTGTCTCTAAGATAATGGTAGTATGTTTACAATTCTTAATTTATTATTTCTATTATTTTCATACTTTTGCTAAGTGCTACTTTTCTTTCATGGCTATGCTTTGAATTTGCTTTAGCGTCCAGAATCTGGCAATAACTTGTTTAATGTAAGATTTAGCCCGGGCTGCATTTTTGAATGATATTTTTAGGTAAGTTACATTTTTCTCAGAATGGATTTAGATTTTCTATCCATTATTTTCAACAGGTTTTTGCTCAGTATTATTAACAGAAAGGGGGACGTTTGGCTGGCCACAAAACATGTTCAACCCCACTTTTATACATATTTTTTTATATTTAAGCTGTCCTAAGTCAGCAATGTTTATAATACTGTAGCATCCATTATTTATTTTTTACATTTAAATCTATTATTTTAATTTTTCATATTTCCTTTTAAAATCTTTTGTTTGGTTATCTTGCAATTTTAATTCCTTTCAGTTTTGGTCATGTTTATTCATCTCTCTCTTGTAGAGAAATTTTGACTGTATATATATATAGATAATAGTCTTGCACGGAAGTCACAATCTCGTCATCATTTAGCATTAGAAATACACAGTCTTATGCATCGCATGCCATCCAGGTTTCTACATCAACAAAACTCAACATAAGAGCACGTATACACTCCCTCACTTGGAAACAAACTGACCTAATATTCTACACAGATGTTTGCCAAATCACATAACTAAACTCCCCAAATATCTCTCACCTTGGGTGTTCCCGTCACTTTTGGCCCCACGCAAAACAACTGTTGAGCATTAAACAGTTCGAAAACGTATCCGGACTTTGGTCCGGATATTCGACGCTCCAGATAATAAACGTTTGGATAAACGACGTTCTACCGTAAATACATAAATGTGCTACTAAATTGATAAAAACCACCTCATTCTTTCCATGATTATAACAACCAGAAAAATTATCGTAAGGGAAAGCTGTGACTCAAGTCAAGTCCAAATTATATATATATATATATGTATTCATTCATATATTTTATTAAACTAAATACAAAGAAAAGGTATTTAACTACTTAATTTGTATATTTGGCTTCATTAATTTAATAATTCGGTTGAAAATTTTTATTAGTTTTTGGGTTATACTTTCTTGTTTCAAAACTAGTTTCTCTTTCTCTAACGTTTTAAATTTCTGTATGAAATGGAGGTAGGCGTTAATGAGAAAATGTGTTTAGTTAACATTTTTATATATATTCTTCAAATTACTGAACTAAAATAAGAAGCAAAGTTGAAACGAGTTTTTATTTGAAATATCTCTAATTTATATACAAAAATAACACAGTGTGCATGAAGCAATCAGTTAAACAAAATGGAGCTTTTTTTTTTACAAATTATATGTCTTTTAACTAATTTTGTTACCAAAAAAATAATTTTTTTTCGTTCTTCAAATATTTGAATCTTTAAAACAACTACAGAGCAGTCACGTTTTTTCTCTATATTTGCATAACGCAACTAAATTTGAAAGAAAGACTTCTGTTCCTTTAAAAATCTAACGTAAATGTTATGAAGGAAGTCGTTTCATTGCCCATTAATTCAATTGAGATTTTTTTGTACATGTACTGTACATGTATCTTAAAGATGTGGGAGTTATTAAATTTGTTATAATAATCTTAGAATGATAAACTTTTAAACATTCAGCTGAGTTTTGTCTTTTAAGCCTGGAAATTTAATTATTTTCCTAAAAAAAGTAGAATCTGTTGAAAAATTTGAATAAAAAACACCCAATGTGTTTCTTGTACAGACGTATAAGAAGTTCTCGATTTTTTGTGCTTTTCAAAATAGCTTGTGGTAACCTCTGGTTACCCCTTACATTTGAATCCTCCTGTCTATCTTTAAACCCGCCTTGATATGTAGGAGGAACTAAATGATCCACAGACATTATTCCAATCTAATTTGATTTATTAATTCTTATTAAATATTATGAAACAGACACAACACAATTCTAATTAAGGTACATAAACAATGGTAGAGTGCAGAAGAGAGATACACAAATGAAGGGATAATATTACAGAATCCCAACTGAATCTAAGACAGCTTAAATACGCTCATTTACAACTACGTGGCACACTAATAATCAGCTTTTACTTAATCAAATTACGATACCTGAATCCTTAATGCCTCGGATCCTTCACGGGAAACTTCAGGCCTTTTCTTTAGCTTGATCAAATGACGATGGCTCCAAGCTCTGTAATCTTTAATTCCACTGCTTTTCAATCTTCACTAACCACTTCTACTTGAGTACATCAAGCTTATCAACTTCAGCTTGTCAACAACTACTTGTCAACAGATCACTTGCTTCACTTTACTTAACTTAACTTAACTTAACTTGACTTCTTACTTCACTCTCCTTCAACTCGCGAAACCCGAATTTATATAATATTCCTCATTTACATAAATCACATTTGGTTTCTCAATGAAGGTTGGTTGAAATAAATATTTTATTTTAAAGAAAAAAGAAGAAATTAGTAGAAACGCGTATAGACCCGTCACAAGCTTAAGGTAGTATTAATCCACTCTATATAAAAAAAGTTTTTCATGATGCTGAAAAAATTTATTACGAGCTATCGCAACAATGCCAACTTTCAAGATAGCATCCTCAAGTTTGAAACCCTGCTTTCGCATGTGTCGTATGCGCTGAATTGGCAACCATTGGCTTTGTTTCATACAATATCGCCAATACGGCTGCGATAGTATTTTATTGCTCGCTTTCGCAGAAAAATATCGCAACGATTACCTGGACTAGAACCGATGCGTGAGAAAAGAGGCATTGTCTCATGCGAATACTTATTAACGATCAACGCAACAAAATACTCCTTTCCAGGAAGCTGCAAGAGCTGCTGGTTTATCAAAAACCGAGGACTTTATTAATCCAGTGTTGGACAATACATCTTCAGTGATGAATTTAGCTAGAGCTGTGACGGGTCTATTCGCGATATTTTTCCTATTAATCCTCTTGGGGAAACTTTGGGTCTAGCATTCACATTAATTCACAGCCTTTCAAGAAGAACACGTGATATGTAAATTAGTTTGACTATATAAAGTCTATATATAGGTTTTGAAGATGTAATATAGAAGGAGCCGTGAAGCTGTTACGTAAGTGCGAATATTGGAATATTTCATTCACAATCCTAGTATGAGTTAAGAAAGTAATTGCTTAGATTAAATTATTAGATTGAAGATTTAAGATAGTAGAATTAGAATTAGCTATCGGTTCATTAGTGCTTGTTCTCCTTATCTATTTCACGTAGTCAGGTTTACTTAGAGTTGGGTATTAGGAATAGACAACGCTTTAGATATCACTCCCAGGTTTCCTCTTGTGATTGTTTAAGTGTGTGTTCAAAGGATTAATAAAAGTAATTATTATTATGGAGTTTGTTGGTGATGCTTTGTTTCCCCCCACACCTAGAGCCTGCAGGACGGAGAGAGAAGGGTACCAATTAGACCACAGAGTGCCAAAACGAATATTACGAAGAAAACAAATAAATAGAACTGCATAATACATATAAATGCATCGAGTCATGGGATCGGGTCTTGGTGCCTTTATAAACAAGAGGCAGATGCAAGTTTTATTTGTCGAGGTTCAAAGAACTCAAGCAATTAAAAGAGGTGCAGCAATTTAAAGAGGGTATGACTAACTGAAATATCGTCCTTGTCACTTGACGGAAGCTCAAAATTACGAGGTCTGTTGCCAACAGCCGTTATGAAGCTTCAAAGCACGTTTTTGAACACTCAATAAATCAATTCATAGTTTCAAATAGAACTTTACCTATATTCTAAAGTAAAATATTTCTAAATTTTTCTAAATATAGTAAACTAATAAATAGATGAGAGTTATTGTCATATAGCCTTATAGTTTGTTAAAACCCCGATTCATCGTGTCTTGGAGATGTTAATTCAAGCCAGCAAAAATTATTGTAACCCTCTCTCTTTGTCTTCAAGTATTAACATTCTTGTTAGATGTGATGTAACTATTGAAGCAAGTGGATGGAGCTTTGAACCAAGTAAGCACTTGGAAATAATTCATAATCAAAGTTTGTTCGTAATATTAAAGTGGAAATTTTCAAGGAATTGAATTAATTGTGTTTAAAAACCTTTTGATGAACCTGAAAGAATCCTCCTTATTTTTGATATTGTAGGAGAATATTTTCTATGTTAAAATGTGCTTAAAGTTTGAATATTGTTTTTCATTGTTAACCGAAGACATTCTTAAGCCATCCATATAAAGGATGGACAAAAAAGTATCTACTTTTCTTTTGAAATTTACAGTTGATGTTATTTCTGCGTTCGATTTTATCGAAACTTTTTTTATCCAATGGGTTGCATTTTCAGCAACTTAACCTTTTCAAACATGGAAAGTCCCTGAACGTGAGAGCCATTTCATGGTGGCTCCATCTAGTGGTGGCCTCGTTACCAACTTTGAACGCTGAATAAGCTTTTTAATTCAAGGTCTCATCGGATGCTAAATATTGCAGTAATTTAGTTTTGCCTAGAGTACCAGAGCCAAATTGATTCTCAAGGGATCTCTTATATGCCACTATGTTATGATATGTGTGCCTACGACTTTTGCAACCAGAAAATTCGATTCCAGCCGGGGTCGAACCCGCAACATTAAGCTTATGAGGTAGGCACAGTACCTCTAAGCCACCGGAGACGACCATCGAAACTAAACGTTAGAATAAACTTTTTGCCGTACTCGGTATTTGCCATTTGGTATCTACTTGAAATTCCATAATGTATCATATACAAAAACGTAGGAGTTTGGGAAAGGAATCACCGATTTAGCTATTACCCTTATTATATCACTAAGAATTCCGAGATTCCTTACCAATAGTTCGTTTCATTAACTCTGGTGCAATTTTAATTAAAGTAACCCTATTCTTTAAATCACAAGCTTATACATGAACAAACTAAATGTCATAGGTCTCTTTTCCCAAATGATGTACTATATGACAAATGTATATTAATTATGAGTAAGATATATATTTCCCATATGGTAAATGAGGTAATATGTAAATGAGGAATTGTTATCATTATCCTTTAAATCGAAACTACGAGGTCCATCATCATCTGCTATATTAAGTAAGTGAAATCTATTTTTAGTAATTATATGAATATAGATAGATTTGAAATTTTATAGTCTCTTATTAATTCGTCATACGAAACACGCTTTTCAGCTACGTCAAGAAAAATAGCTTTTAATATTATATTTCGGATCTCATTTTACTTTGAAGTATTGTGTCAAAATTTTAATCTGACACTTAAATTTTACAAAAGAGGATAAATTTGTCTTAAATATACGACAAGCTCCTTTCTTTTCTAATGGTAATTTGTATTTCCTTGCTGCGTTAAATTCGTTTTTAAAGTTATGTCTTCAATTTTTTTACTTCTTTCCCTTCGATAAATAAAAAAAAGAAAAAAAAACAGAGAAGAAATGTGATTGAGAAGATTTTTCTGTTATATTTATTCATTTCAATGAATATTCATTAAGTCTGACGAAATGAAAAACTAACTTATATTTTCTTTGACTCCCCCCCCCCACTTAATTAAATAAATTTACGGAAATGTTAAATCAAAGCAATAAAGTATTTGTTTGCAGAATTATCTTTTCCCGGATGTTTTTATTAAAACAGAATCTACAAAATAAATGGAAATTTTACAGGGATTGAATAGATTAGAGTTTAAATAAAATCCGTGAAAATTATCTCATTAGATACTCTTGCCTCCGAAAGTCTGCGTACAAGTAATCATCTTATGTGTTTATGCTATAACTACTATTAAAAAATCTCGCTTCAAAAATTCAACATACCTGTCAGGGATTCTTCAAAATTTCTTTACTCAAATAGTAGTAACAAAATTACCTTAACATGAAAAAACAAGAATGACCACCAAATAATCATCAACCACCCCCGCCAAAAGTCTGCATACATTTACAAAATAGAGGTTTAAAAACCTCTTATTGTAAAATAATTGCACTAAATCGTGTTTTTAAGTAATTGTAAGCTTCTCTTACGATTTATTTATGATTTGAGATTGGAAAGCTTGTGTGTGAGATTCCATGGCAGGTAACAGAAATGAGATCAATATATTATTGAAAGAATAATCATCACCCCCCCCCCTTTATTACCAGATTTAAATAAATAATGAACTTTTTTAAAGTGTTATGTAATTAAACTAACTTTTTATTTGTCGGCAAAATATTTTACTGAAATTTCCAGAATGATTGGTGAAAAAACTAGTTGAAATAGAGTATTCCCAAATTTAATTTTCTTTTTCGGGAGACTTTAAACTGTTTGACATTTTCATCATTCATCTTATCACCTGAAAACTGGTCAGGTAAAACCTAAACAAAGATTTATGAAGTTTGTCAGGTTTCAATAAGATGTAGTGAAATATTATTCATTTGAAAACTCTTCTCTTGGTTTTTATACTGGCTCACAATATGCGTAGCGATAAAAAAAATACTTTTCTGTTTAGTTTCAGGCTTTGAAGAGATACCTCATTCTTCTTAAAAACATTTATCTCCAGAATTTTAATATCAGTAACTGTTTTTAATATTCAATGTCTTAGTGCAATATTAAATGGAAATTTAAAAATAATTAGTAAAATTTTTAATCAGCAAGAAAAAATTAAGGTAACAAAATGGAAAGAATCTCATTTAAATCACAAAAACCTAATTACAAAAATATATATTTAAGACTTCTCATCCACCGACTGATATTTATCTGAATCGAGCTAAATATAGCCGAAATAACAGGAAATATGATTTAAAATAAGCAAAAAACGTTTTAAAAATGGATAAGAAAAAGCAAACAATTGGAAACCTTTCATATTTCTTATTTGTCAGATTAATTTTGCAGATGAGCTAATTGCTTATGAGCATCACACTCAAATGCAACATGAAAATAATTGGCGGAGTGCCTAAGAGTCATCCTACAGCAGGGATATCAAACTCGTGGCCCGCGGGCCACATGAGGCCTATAATGAACATTTTTGCGGCCCGGCCAGTATATTGGCACACAATAATATAAAGTAAAATATCAAAATTTCTCTCGAAATGGGAAAGATAGTAGCAAAGAACAGATATTGTCAGGACGCAAACATTAAATTTTACTTGTTCTCTTATATATGTACATTATAAAATATTATTCGAAATAAATCTACGGCTCTATGAATACTGATTTTTTAAGGCCCACCAGTAAAAGCTTGTTTTCTTGGCCCAAGTTAGCCCTTGAGTTTGACACCCATGCTTTATAGGATTTAGAGGTACGAGGGCTGTTTTTTAAGTAAGGTCCGTTTGTTTTCTAAAAAATAACTACAATATTTTATTTCAAAAAAACTTTATTTTACGATTGTACATACATTTGCCTATTTTTCTACATATTTTCCGAGTTTATTAATGAATTTGTTATACCTTAGAACTAAGTTTTGAAAATCCTCTTCAAAGAAGTCTGTCGCCTGGTCCGACAGCCAAATTTTACTTTCACTTCTTAACGGCGTGGCATGCTGTCAAAAGGTGTTTTTCTCCTCCACGATAATGCAAGGCCTCACACTTCTCGAACGACTCGGGACATAATCGAGTCTTTTGGCTGGGAGGTTTTGGTCCATGCACCATACAGCCCTGCTCTTCTAACGATTTCCACCTTTTCCGGTACGACAAACACAGTCTTGGTGGGAAGTGCTTCAGTGACAAAGAAGAAGTGAAAGCGGCCGTGAATTCTTAGCTGTCCGACCAGGCAGCAGACTTCTTTGAAGATGATTTTCAAAACTTAGTTCTAAGATATGATAAGTACATTAATAAACTCGGCAACTATGTAGAAAAATAGTCAAAAGTATGTACAATCCTAAAATAAAAATGTTTTCAAACAAAATATTGTTGTTATTTTTTAAAAAAACAAACGGACTTTATTTAAAAAACAGCCCTCGTACAAATCTAATCCTCACGAAACAATAGCCCCCACACAAAGTTTTATATCAGCAAATATATTTTAATAAAATCCGCAAGTTTTTTTAACAGAAAACCTGTTTACAAAGGAAATACAGAGTTTCAAAGAACAAAAGATGCAATGCAAATATCGACCAAGTAAATTACAATATAAGAGAAAAACATCGTCTTTAAATCTGATTACAATGATAAGATGTACACCCGATATCTACGAAACGGATATATAATTAGTATAAAAAAGGTAGGGAAAAGATTATCATAATTTGCGATGGACAGCTTAGCCCTGTACCAGTGCCAAGTGACGAAGACAACATTTGGTGGGGAGGGGGAAAGCATTCCACTCTTCAAATTTACACACCACACTAACGTGAGGACTTTGAGCTTCTCGACAAATTTTACATGCAATATCTCCTCTACATGAGGGAATTTTTATTATTTCGATCCAAACAAAACAAATAATCGATATAATTTTTATGATATGATGAATTCGTCTAAATTTTTAAAATAATTCTTTTAACAATGAGTTTAAACAAATTACTATTACAAGACATTCGGCAATTCTTTTATTTTAAAAAAATTGAGTGAAAGCTAATTTCCTTGAAGTTTGATTTTGAATATTATAAAGCATTTGAGAAAATTATGAGAGAGAGATATATATATAACGGATTTCTACTTTTCAAGAAGTATTGAATACTGTAATTTATTCTTAGAAACAAGTATTTTAATCCATATTTTCAATTATACTTTCATTTTGTAAATATCTTACGGTTATTAATTCTTTGAGACGATATCTTTATCTTATTCTTAATATATTGCAAAATTGCCCTTTCGAAAACGCAATTATTAAAATAGGAAGTATAAATAATTAAATATACAATTCATATTGCTTTCAAATTCTAAACTTATAACAATGTTTACGATTTGTTCTTGGCATAAAATTCATTTCAAGTATTCATTTTTTATTTTGTGAATAGCAACATGTCTCATCATTACTTCAAATTGGTTTGTTATTTTGAAATAAGCCGGTATTTGCAATACCTTTGAATAAACAAAACAGAATTAACTTTATTACTTGGTACATGCTTGTTGCAAAATTGTTACAACATAGAACTCTATTTTACTCAACTTTCAAAGTTCGAAATATCTTGCATCAGAACACAAATTGTATTCTTTGCAAAAGTTTGTATACTTGAAATGCCTTTCTTCGATATCGTGTTATGTATTCTATGTACATTTTTGTTGTACAATGAAAAAAAAAATAGCTTTGAGTTATTTTACATACTAAGAATTCATTTTTCGAAAACTTTTCGTCAGTATTGTAATATTGCAAACAATTCTAAAGAAGTTTAATAAGACCTATCTTAGCTGAAAATATTCTTCCGTTATTAAATAGTGGATTATATTTGGAGAAATATTGTTGAGCAACATTTAAATAAGATTAAAGTTAAATTTTTGTAAAGTTGTTTAAAAACTTAAGGTATCCGACTATTTGCGATTTTTTTTAAAAAATGCAGATATCGGGAATTTTTTGTTGTTTTTAGATTTTTTAGTACATTTCAAGGAAAATATGCTAAAATTAAGAGTATAAAAGAAAGTATTATAACTAAAATGGGAAAGATGTGGTAAAAATTTACAAAAAATAACATAAACACGGCCCATTCTGTACCAAAAGCTTATGAACAAATTTTCAATTTTTCAATTCTGATGTGTTGCTATGTTATTCATTTTTGAAATGACTTTCAGGATAAGAGATATTTTAATTTTTCAAAAACTAGAGCACTTTATCTTAGTTATTATATGAAATTGCTTAAAAAACAGTGATTATACTAACATAAGGGACTGTAAATTTTGAAATGAAACAGTGATTGATAAAACTGAAGGTTAAAACACTTCTACTGTTATACGGTACATATGCAAAAAATTTCCGTTAATTATTTTTAAAACTTTTTTAGCAATCGCTGGCCCCTCTGAGCATTTAAAAAAAAACACATTTCGAGTAAACTGAGTTTTAAAGTATGGCATCTGCTTTTACTAAAACGCTTGTATTTTTATAAAGCTAATAAGATGATGTATAAAATGAAATCATAAAATTTTTTGTCACTTTTTGGCAAAATTTACAATTTTAGAGTAGTCGAATGCACATTAATTTAAAATAACATTTTGGCCTGAAAATATTACGAAATTCCTGAAAGAATATGTAGCTTCAAAAGTGTACATTTTATTAAGTATAATGAATTTAAAAAATAACATTGACGATTTTTTGCTTTAACATAACTTAATTCTTATTTGTATAAAATAAATAAAAATAAATATTTAAACAATAGTTTATTGATAATTTTGGCTGAAAATAATGTAAAAATATGAAAACTTCAAACTTTCACTTCAACATTTTTACTTGAATAAATTTATGCAATCCATCTCAATTAAATCAACTCTTTTCTTTCTAAGAAACTTATTACAAAGCCATTACTTATAACACGTATCTTTGAAGAATCGAATAAATCTGAAAATTGTTAATTTGAGAGAAAATGTGTACTTTCAAGTGTGTGAAGACTTGAAACTTCGGTAATTAAAGCATAATCAATTACTCATGATAATAAGTGCTTTTCACCTTTCAAGAATATGTGTTACATATAATATCCATTACAAGATATCAGTTTTACATATTACTTATTAATGATCACATCTAAAACATTCTTTTATTCTAAACAAAAGCGCGCGAAATTAATTTTTATTAAAGAATATTTGCCCAATTTTAAATATGATTAAACTGCTATACACTTAATATGACTAGTGTCAACTCTTTTCCATTAAAAATTTTTCCTTGGTAGAACTAAAATAATTCTAAAATAATTTATTGTTGCCAAAATCTAAACTCATTTTGTGGAAGATATCAGATTTTATTATCGTTGAGAAAATAAATGTAAGAATTATGCAAGCAATCTGCTTTGTTTCTGAGTTGAAGCAATTATTATGAAATAAAAACAATTATTTCAAAGAAGATTATGCATAGTGTTAAATGTAATTTATTAAAAACTTATTTAACCCTTTTACAGACAATTTATTTCTAGTAAAGATATATTACAATATTTTTAGAATTGAGATTGATTGAAGGAAAGAAACTCCTTTATAGATTATTAGATAAAATTAATTTGTTTTCAACATCATTTTTTTGGTGATAAATATATAAGGTTCGGCTGGATGGCGTGGTTGGTTTGTCACTGGCCTTTTGCTCCCAAGGTTGCGGGTTCGACCCTGGCCCAAGTCGGTAGATTTTCATGATGCAGAAAATTGACAGTGGCCTGTCGTATGATTATACGACCTGCAAAAGATCCCTGGAGTGTCTGTTTGGTTTGGGTGCTCCCGGCAAAATTAAATCCTAGTACAGGTTCGCATCGTAAGAGCTCAGGTGCCTTCCTCTAGGGAGGAAATAGTGCGTCAAAATTACCTGCAGGGATGGATATCCCCCTACATCCGAGGTGAGCATTAAGTCGATCGCGATTAACCGGTGGACCACCACGACATTTTGGGGTGACCGCCTTCACTAAGACTTAAGAATCGTTCCATCATATGAAGGTCAGGAAATACAGTATTTATTCGAATCTAAGCCACCATCGATTCTAAGCCGCACCTCCATATTCTCAACAAGGTTTTGTGAAAATTGAAAAGTAGTCTAAAATGGAATTTATCGATATCCAATTTTACGAAATTAAATAAATTTAAGACGAAAACTAAAAGCAGTGAATAATTAGTTTTTTTTATCAGTATTTAAACTTTTAAATACATGCATAAATCAGTACATGTACAATTGCTCTAAATACCCATCCGACACATTTTTTCCCCTTTTGATTCTAAGCTACGCCCGATTTTCAGTAACATCAACATTGGGGAAAAAGTGCGGCTTAGATTCGTGTAAATAAGGTATTTTAAAAAATACGGAGGAAAAAAATCGAATGATAAGAGAAAATTTCGTTGAATACAAAATGCACTTCGCTATTTGGAGGCTATTTTACGAAGAAAATCGTAAAATGTTCTTGGTTCCGCGAAAAAGTTCGCGAAGTAGAGAAATTCATACAATAGAGGTCCGTAAATTGGAAGTCTAACTGTATTGCATACTTCCTTTTAGCTCACTACACCTATGCCACTGGGTGGATCGCAACATCTTGGAAAAATTAGAAGTAGCCCGTACCCTGGGAAAATCTGACCACCCCTGCCCTACATGGTGCTATACGAAAAAGAGATACCAATGGTAAAACATCATGGTAATACCAAAGAATGACAAAACACCAATTCACAGCCCATTAGAAATAAAAAAAACATATAAGGGTTGTCCAAATGAAAAGTGGAAACGTTCAATTGTGTGAAAATGAGTGCAATTATAGCAGCGCTACTGAACATGGATAAATAGGGAGGTAAGAGGTATACACCGCATACAACTAGCAGTGATGAAACTGTTCTTGGTAGCGGAAATAGATCAACATAAAGTCATGCTGTTCATGGATACATCCATATCACAGCAATGCGTGGTAGTATGGTTTCTGATTGTGGAAGGTGAACTGAATGCGAACAATTATCAACTAATGGGGTCAATATATGGCGAGCATTGTTTAGTTCGAACCATTGGTGCAAAAGTTTTTGTGAAGTATCGCAAACGATACCAGATCTCCATGAAAATGCCGGCCCAAACGTCTCTCGTAAATCCCAGACAGCCAAAAAAAATTCTTTGAAAAGTGTTGGAACACCAACCGTACAGTCCGGATTTGTCTTCCTCAAACCTTCTACGCTATTTTTCAGTTTAAAAAAGCATTACGTTTCTATTCAGACGATGAGGTGAAGGAGGCAGTGCAAGGTTTCCTGGAGAATCAACCACAATCTTTTTACATAAAAACATAGGACTACTGTAAAAGAAAATGGGATCTGGGACACACCGTAGGGAATTTATTTTAAATTCCAATAAAGAGGTATTCTTTTTATTCAACTTGTCTACTTTTTATGGGATATACTTACCACCTCCCACACTGGGGGCCATAAAAATGTGGGAAACTTAAGGCGTTTTATTTCGTTTTATGTTTTATATTTATAAAATATATTTTACAAATAATAAACTGGAAGAAGAATTACATTTTATAGTTTTTATATTTAAAGAAGACATATTAAAATATTATTTTCCATGAAATGTTGGAAAACATGGAGATACACATAACGGGGCATCGCAAGTTGTGCACACATGACGTGTTTTCTTTTGATGTGCCTTAGAAGAGCACAGACGACAGTGCCTGTATGTATTTTCTAAAATTGGAATATGGTAACCAACTTTATTCAATCTCCCTTCGTTTAGAAAGTTTTTTTTTTGATTCCCAGGAAACTCTTATTAGTCGTCCTTTTCGTTTTCGACCTGAAAATTATGAAATCAATTGATATACTAACCGAAGACGTAAACCTAGTTGGTCAGGAGAACCCATAACTCTTCTTCGAGGGTTGATAAAAAAAAGCGTTACAAGTCGAATAAAGAAATATTTATTATTAATAAACAGAAAATACAAAAGGGAACTAAGAGGTATACGTGCCAATTACATTTCAACAAAATCACCAAGTCTATTTAGGCATTTAACAGATTGCAGGACCAACTTGTTTAACCCATCTTGGGAGAATTCAGGTCCTAGTTCATTGAGCCAGGTCTCGAAGGGTGTTTTCACAGAACTGTCTTGGAGTATTGCTGCTAATCAGAAACGATATGCCGCAAGCTACCATAGCTCAGTCCCAGCTCTCTCTCACTCTTTGATAAGATTTCACTCAGAGTTATTAATTTCTTCAATTCGTGCCGTGTTGATTTCTGTCGTTGAAGAATTTGGCCGTCAGCTCCCTGTCATATTGTGATTTTCGACATCCTGTCTGCCTGATTGAAAAAAGTGCACATGTTGACCGCCTCTGTGCTGAGACATTGCAGAGGCAGTCACATATAAAAACCCTTGTCAATAAAAACCGAATTACGGTTTGCACTTCCAAACGAGACCAATTTCCTAAGAATCCTGCCATTTCAATCGTCCTGAACCGTCTGAGAACTTTCACTACCTACCAGCAAACCAGCTGTATGACAAGTGGTGTCACTTGTCTCCACTCTGGGGAAACAAAATTTCTCTACAATATGTAGTTTTCAAATGCTGCGACTTGTAACATATTTTTCTGATCATCCCTCGTACATAATTTCTGCAATATAAAGGAATTGAAAAAGAGGGTTCAGGCATTGACGTCTCTTCTTAATACTGATAATTTGGGAAGTAGGGGGTAACATATATAATTTTTTAAAAAATATTTTAAAATTATTTATGTATGGCAGCACAAATGAAAAGTGGTAAAATAGCTTATTATGGGCATTGAAAAATGAATGCAATAGATGGTAAGTATACTTACCATGGTCTTAGAAATTCGAAAAGATTGTCAGGCTTTCTTTATCATAGAAAACCATAGAAAAAAAGTGCCATCAAACATTCCTTTCAGATCAATTTGCCAATTCATTTGTCGTATTTTTTAGGATGCACATTTTGAAAGAGGTTTAAAGAAACTACTTCAAAGCAGTCACCTAATTTAATTCGGAAAGTTATTGCAAATATAATGTTTACGTAAGAGAAACTAAAATTTTTTGAAGTAATAACATCCCAAAACTAAATATAACTTTTTACACTTACTTTTTTTGGGACAAAAGAAGAATCGAAATCGATAAAAGAAAGTTTCTTCCTAGATACAAGAAAAACCTTTCGGCTGTTTTCTGCGTAAACGGAAAAGGTGAACTGAAGAATGACGTGGTATTTTTATTCACTTTTTTGTAGGTTTAAAGTAAACATCTGGACTTAATAAAGTGCTTGGTGGTTTGAAGACAAATAAATTCGAACTCTGTCAGTTTTATTAAAGCGTTCAGTGGTTCGATGGAAGTTTTTTGGCACCTTTTGGTCGATTTTTGGAATATTTTTCAGGACTGATTTGTTTCAATATGCTTTAAAATACGTGGTTTAGATATGTAAATTTAACAGAAACATTTTTCAATGTGTTTTAAGAAAAAAAAAAGGAATTTTTTTTATCAAACACATTAAAAAAATTTTTCTTTATTGCTAGGGCTTTTTTCAAAATTTAAAATATATATACAGTTACGTTGATCGAGGTTCGAGAATTTTATGTAAATTAGTAACAAAGGACAAGACAGTTCTTTAGGAGCTAGGGAAATTTATTGCCGAAAAACAATCCTTGAAATACAGGTTTTAAGTACTCAAATTCGCTTAATAAATCTCAGAAGGCTTTCGCACCTTCTACGTTGCCCAGACACAACTATCATTGTCTAAAATAAAAGTCTGTAAAATATTCTTCACAAGCAGTCGATCGTCCTGCGCAACAGCCGCAGTAATAACTAATCGTTGGTAGACTCTTCAAGGTCAAAACAAGACTAACCCAGTTTTGGCGAGCAATTTCCTATTTATACGCCTCAAGGTATTTTCGAGAAAGATCCACTTACATCATAGATCGTGGTATTAGTGGATTTCTCCACTCATTTCCAGAAGCTCCCATAGGTTTGCGAACTCGCCAAAAATAGTCTCCAACATTGTTGCAAAAGTCGCCAAAATGGTTGCCAAGTCGCCAACATAGTCACCAAAAATGATGCCAACTTTGCTCCATTGCCAAGATGTCTCCAAATTTCCATTGAATCACCATTATAATGTAAGGAACGTCACTGCTTGCTAATATTACAATTTTAGCATAAAATAAATATAATATAGATTAATATAAAGGTATTACACATCCAGATGTAAATTATTTACACTATCTTAAAAATTCATTACACAAGATTCGTAACTCCGTTATTAAGGAATGTGAGATTCATATTTACTATGGACCGTAGGTTCCCAATGTGGTTCCTACGGCCCTTTCGAGGTACTTGTGACTTCTGATGGGGTCTCCATGGAATATTAAAATTAATTTGTGGGTGCTTAGATAATGTTAGGGGTCTGTGAAAAGTAAAATACAAAGTAAAATATTTGTGATATGTTTCCAATATTAGGAAAGTTAAAATAAATTAGTCTTGATTTTGACGTATTAAAAAATCAACGTAAAAATTAAAAGTTTAGGAAAAACCTTTTTTAGATAATTACATAAAGTACACGCAATAACTTGTCTAAAATATGGAAGTATAGAAGAGTCGTAAATCTAATAAACAGTTTAGCTTTGTTTTATGTGTGATCTCTATACGAGAAGTGAATGCAACAAATTGTTCTTAGTTTCGAACAGAAAACAGTATTATTTTTTGTATTGTTCTAAAGATAGCCATCTCATTGAAAAAAAATATTTTTTTGTATTTTAATGCAAAAGTAATAATTTGAATAAATACTACTTCAGATATCGCAACGTTTTATCTATACTTTATTTTTACGTCAACATTGACCACTCAGATTAAAATTAAATTTACAATTTTTCTATTTTGCATTGAAATAGAGTTTTTTTGACTTGGTCGCTTTTGATTAAATATTTGATATAGAAAAGGGTTTATGGGCCCAGTAAATTTGAGAGACACTATTACAGATAAAGATTAAACGTAAAAACGAATTATGAGCTGATATGAGGGATTTCCTCTATACCATTTTAGAAACATTTTATATCTTGTGTAATATAATGCGTTAATAAACTGCTTTAAGTTGAATAAAAATTCCCATGATTGGTAATAGTAAATTTTATGTTCGTCATATGCTTATCATGGTTTTGTGTGAAATTAATATTTTATACGCTTCTAAACTAGCACTGCACGAGTTCAGTTACTAATAACAACTTAAAATATTTTTTTTTCTATATTTAACTGACAAATTTACATATCTCGAGTTGTTATATGTAATCATACAAAAAATAAAAAAATAGTTAGAAATATACAATAGCATCACGTACAAGAAGCGCTGGATGAAAAGAATTTGGTTATTTTAATAAAACTTAGTTTTAGTTTGCTTTTAAATCAGTTTTCCCTTTTTATTATTATATATTATAATTAATAATTATTGCATTTTTTTTCTATAATTAGAACTCCAATTTTAAAATTTCTACTACGAGTAGTTCCCAACTCTTTCATACTTCTTTGTACTTCTTTGTCTTTGTATTATTAATAACTTTTTTGTATGTAAGAATGATACTTATAAAATAATTGGGAAATTAAACGAACTTACTTAGTAGGAACGAGTTGTACTTCATTTTCCATGCAATGTACGAATATGGCTCACAAAAAGAATTATTATTAATAATTTTTTGAAAAGCACTATTTTTTTGAATAAAATATTCGTTGAAATCCTAAGTATGGTAATTAAAGTATTGTAAGTTTAGAAATTGCCTTTTTTGATGTCTATAACAGCTGAAAAATAAGTTATTGTATTTATATTCCAAGAAGTCGTGATTTCATTGTCAAACTGAACGCGTGTATATTTATGGATTTTGGTTTAATGTTGCATACTTATATATATTTCTTAAAAAGTATTTTTTTAAAACTTTAATTTTAATGCGCATAAATATTTTTTATACACAGAACTGTAAAAGAAAATCCGTTATGATAAATTTGAGTAAATCATTTACATGTTTTAGTCAGTTTATTTTTGGTTTCTTTATGTGTAATCATTAAATGTTATTGAAAACTTTTTCTTTTTTAAAAAGAAATCAGTGATTATGGTATCAAGTAATGGTATCTACGTGTAATGGTGATATTTATTACTTATAAGCAATAAAAGTTGTTATGAAATACATTTCAATTACCGTAATCAATCAATTTTATTTCAATTTCTAGATTTTCCAGAAACATTTCCTATGTTTCCATAATTAGAAATTCTTATTAATGTAAGAATTTTCTCTCTATATTCATTCACGATGTGTGATGCTTAAAAAAATTGATCGAGTATATTAGAATCCTTTTTTGAAGGTATCATATTAATTTCCTTATTACAAAATCACCTAAATGATGATATTAATAATTAACTAAAACTTACATTAAAATGTGTTTGCATTAAAATATAAAATATCATTATTTTAAATATGAGCTTTTTGTTCATTTAAAATTAAAATATATATAATATAGAAATAAATTATTTAAAAGAAAATTGTAGATCCTAATAATCATTTAACTATTAAAACAACTTCCATTTAAAGGTAGTTTGAATTCTGAAGATGAAGTATGATTAGGAAGTTTTGATGATGCTATAACAAAGTAAAATAAAATAATAATTATTTTTAATGACGTTACAGTGCTGGTACTATTACTATAATATAAGAAACACTTAGCGTTTAAATTAAGATTGGAGATTTGAATGTATGATAATTGATAATTATTTTGATTATCAGATTGTGCTTTAATATTAAATTCGATAAAGAACCACCAAATTATAAAAATTGAAATTAAAATATTTTAACGAAATCCTTCTTTTGTTAGTATTTTAACTTTAGTCATATATATTACAGAACTGATATCTTTTAATGATTTTCTACGTAGAAATAATAATTTAATATTTATTTTTCTGTATAATGTAAAAATTATTTTTATGGAAATATATGTATTATTCTACCTTTAAAATGATGTATATTCTAAAAAAGTGTACTGAAGAAAAATAAGAATATAGACAGATTCTTAATTATACTCGACTTTTTCATATATATTTAAACCGAATTAAATATATATATCGCATCATTCGTTGGTCTGAATTTTAATTTTGTATTGGCCTGAAAAAATAGACTGCCTGTTGATTTTAAAAAGGGAATATAACAAAACTAATTTGTCAGATTTTTTCTACAGCAGTGCGTAACAAAATTCCACGATACACTTCTTTTCTCAAACAAAATGTTAAGAAATATTTTAAAGCAATTTTTTTTAAAAAAAATATCTTGTCTCGTAAAAACTGCTTTTCATCAAAGAAAGGGTTTTGCTTTTAGAGGGGAAAAATTTAATCTATCGTATGTTTGCAATGAAAATAAAATTATATGTTTTTGTTTTGGAAAAAAATCCAAGTTACACAGAAATCTTTAAGCAAATCAAATGCATGCAAAAATGACATTTGTCAAAAACTGCTTTAAATGAAAATGTTCACTGGTTTTATAAATGAGTTAAATTTTATTATATAACAATACTTTTAAAAAACAGAGACAATTTCCTTCAAGAAATAATTTTAATAAAGATAGCGGAAAAAAGAAAGCTTAAATAAAATATATATTCTCAAATAATCGTAAATGAATTCCAGAAGAAAATTGTATGAAAGTTCTTAGATCACATTTTTTATACCTTTCATACCAAGGAAAAATTGAAAGATTATTTATCAGCTCTTTACAAGCTTTTTTCCAAGCACTGAATACAAGAAATTCGCTGTGTTTAATAATTATTCTGGAGGTTTTACTTTTTCCCCAGTTTTTACCACAACTAGAATTGTGCTTATTTTCCTTATACATAGAATCCATTCTTTAAATATAATTTTTTTCATATGATCTCTTTTTTTGTAACAACAGCTTTAGAGTTTTATTACTCTTTTTAGAATTCGTTGTCTAAATTAAAAACTTAATTCAGAAGCAAGTAAGCTGAAAACACTACAGAATAAAGATTTCTTAGCCATCAAAATTACATAAAAAATGTACATCAGTGGAATAACTTGGGAGAGAGAGAAAAAGCCTCATATTTCGTAGTTTAAAATTTTAAGTAGTTTTTAAACAAGGGTTTTACGGAATGAATATAAGGTTCAAATTCATTCGCTATAATTAAATTCTGTTTAAGATGCTCAGCATCATAATAAAAAAAATGTTCAGAAACTTAGATATATTTTGTTATTGAATTATAAAGGAGTTTTAAATAGATATATAAACAAGTAATATAAAAAAAAATTTTTAAGTCAAATCTTACTTTGAATGGATGAATAGAAAGTATTTTTAATAACGT